>JADRCH010000097.1:2914853-3004941 GCA_019843965.1 Rhynchomys soricoides | reverse complement strand
TGTGTATGTGAATGTATATATGTATGTGTGTGTGTGCGCGTGTGTGTATGTGAATGTATATATGTATGTGTGTGTGTGTGCGTATGTGTGCGTGTATGTGTGGGGGCTTGCCTGTACCTGTGGAAACTGGAAGCTGAGGTTAGGTGTCATCCGCTCTCTCTCTCCATCACATGTTCTGAGATATGGTCTCTCACTGAAACTGGGGCTCACTGATGGCTAGACTGACTGGCCTAGTGCCTAGACTTGCTCCCAACCCCTTACTCTAGTGGCTGACTTGCAGAAATATGAAATCATGTCTGGCTCTTAAATTGGCTCTGTGGGTCCTAACTCCGGTCTTTGTGCTTGTCTGTCAGACATTCTGTTAACTGAGTCAGCTCACCAGCTCTCTTTACTTCCTCTTTCATTTCTCTTTCTCTTTCTTTCTTTCTTTTTTTTTTTACTTTTGTGGTAAGATGGTGTATGCATAGCTTTAATGAAAGTTTTTTTTTTTAGATTTATTTTTTTATTACATTTGAGTCTTTTGCCTATATGTATATGTGTGCACTGCATGCGTGTCTAGGGTCTTTGGAGGCCAGAAGAAGATTTTTTTTTTTTTTTTGGTTTTTTGAGACAGGGTTTTTCTATATAGCCCTGGCTATCCTGGAACTCACTCTGTAGACCAGGCTGGCCTTGAACTTAGAAATCCGCCTGCCTCTGCCTCCAAAGTGCTGGGATTAAAGGCATGAGCTACCACTGCCCGGCCAGAAGATCATAAAATCCCATGGATCTGAAAGTTACAGGCCATTGTGAACTGCCTTGTGGGTGCTAAGACCTAATCTTGGGCCCCCTGGAAGAGAACTCCATACTTCTAACCACTGAGCCATCTCCTCAGCCTATGTTTGTTTATGTTTTTTCTTTTTTCTTTTAGTTTATTGTATATTTGGCAGACAAGATTTACAGCGACTTCTATCAAGATATGAAAGGACGTGTGCAATTTACAAGTAATGACGTCAGGTCTGGTGACGCATCCATAAATATAACTAATGTTCAGCTCTCTGATGCTGGCACCTATCAGTGTGGAGTATCCCATGCCTTTGGTACTGCCAAGAAGACCATTCAGCTGACAGTTGTGGGTAAGCTACTGTCGTTGATAGAGAACAGCTTCTCAGTAACAGGGTGAAATGTCACAGTGCTGACGTCACAGCACTTACAGAAGACAAATGGCTTTTACAGTAATAATTGGATTTGTTTATTTTCTTTCTTTTTTTCAGATTTATTTATTTTATTTATATGAGTACACTGTAGCTGTCTTCAGACACACCAGAAAAGGGCACCAGAAGAGGGCACCAGATCCCATTACAGATGGTTGTGAGCCACCATGTGGTTGCTGGGAATTGAACTCAGGACCTCTGGAAGAGCAGTCAGTGCTCTTAACCACTGAGCCATCTCTTCAGTTCCCAGATTTGTTCATTTTCACCATGCTAGGAGTAAAACCTGGGCCTCATACTTGGTAGGAAAGAGCCCTGCCCCAGAACTCCACTGCTAGCCCTAGAATTATGTCACCTTCCGATGTATTTCTAATGTCTTCACACAGCTTAAAACGTAAAGCTATCACATGTTTTTAGATCAGAAAAACAGGAAGTGACTTCTTTGCAAAAAGTCTTGATGATTTTCAAAATAAATGAAATTTTATTGGGTGAGAAAGAACCCTGAACTGCATCGTGCACTGTGGCTGTTGTTTTGGTCCTTGCCTTTGCCCTGAGCATTAAATCAATTTCATCTCCTCAGTCTGCTCTGTGTACTGAAATGGAGAGCATAAAAAGCTTTCATCGTGAAGGGATGCAGGAGTCATCCCTTCAGAGATGTGAGGAAGCTTATGTTTTCATGGCTCAAGACAAATGTGGTTTCTGTGGTGAAGAGCTGGGTGTTCAGGATACTGGCACTGGAACAGAGGAGGAAAACCGATGAACTGGAGAAGCTGGTAGATATCAGGCCAATGTTACACCCCATGTGGCTGTTTCATCCTTAAAATGGGGGATGTGACGGGCTGGGAAGTGGTGCAGCTCTTGCTGATGGTCAGGAGGACAAGAGAGATCCTTTTGACTGTCAGGCTGCAAAGTTTCGTATCTCTCTGTGGACTGGTAACGTGCCCAATCTTGATACCTTCAAGTTCAGAAAGCGGAGAGGTCATAATTCGCAGTACACTGGACCTTCTTACTGTAGCAGACTTGATGCAGGTGGATGGTGGCTAGTGCTGTTACGTCGGTTTTAAGCTCCCTGTTTTGAGACCTAGGGTCTCATGATTTGGAAGATTCTTGGGGACACATGTTTTGTAGAAATTTCTGATTGATGTAACCCTACATGTAGACATTCAGGGCCCCTCCCACATACGCAGGCTGACTATGGCCCCTCCCACATACGCAGGCTGAGGATTCTCTATTCCTTTTATTTTATGGATTCATCAAGGGGAGAGATGAAGAAGTGTTCCATGTGGAAGTCAGAGTTTTCTGAACACTGTACTCCTCTAGAGCAGGAGCATTAGCCCAGAACTAGGTAGGAAAAAGCACACTGTGCACGTCACAGGCAGTATGACTGCGGGAGGTTGGGGTTGTGGGGGTTATGGTGTCTTCTGCGGCAGCAGCTTAAGTGCCGACCCTAGTCAAGGGCATTCTGTCTGGCCTGAGTGCTGCCAGGTAAAAACGTCTCCTACGGTGTGAAATAAGGGAGCAGAATGAGCGACCGTAGCACTGCTCCAAGCACTTCTTGGCATTCCTCCGTATACTTAATGTCATTTCTCTTATTTATCAGTTTCTACTTCGTGTGTTTACTTATGCATGTATGTGTGCATGTATTCTTATCTCAATTATTTGTGTGTGTGTGTCTGTGTGTGTGTGCTCAAGTACCGTGACACATGCTGGAGGTCATAAAAGACCTTATAGGAGTTGGTTTCTCCTTCCGTGTGTGTCCCAGAGATCAAATTCAGGGTGTATGGATTGTCAACAAATGCTTTATCCACTGAGCCATCTCAGTGGTCCTGTATTTATTCCTAATAAATACAGCATACATTCTTTCGACTATTTCAAGATTTGTTTTGTGTGTTTCCCTGCATATATGTATGTCTGCACCCCAGGCATGCCTGGTGCCCTCAGAGATCAGAAGAGCATGTCAAATCCCCTGCAACTAGCATTAAGGTTACGAGCCTCCATATGGATACTGGGATTCAAACCTGGATCCTCTCTGGAGCAATAAGTGTTCTTAATCACTGAGAGATCTCTCAAGCCCCAAAGACAGTATACACTCTTAACTGTACTATTGATATATGTTTTTAAGGGTCTCATTACATAGCCCTCACTGACTTTGAACTTGGGCTCCCTCTGCCTTTCCTCCCAAGTGTTTGGATTACCTGTTTTGTATTTGTAAATGGTTTGCATTGTTGAGGCTTTAAAATATATCTCTAATTTTCATTAGCACATGTAAACTTTACCCTATTATACACAGTTGCTTTCCCTAAGCAAATGCCTTTCTTTTTCAGGCTGATCATCTGCCCCAGATGTTACATCAATTGAACTTTGAATTAAGTTTTGCTGATTATTTGGTCCTGTATCTTCAATGAAATGTGCCTTGTGCTCCTGCACTCCACCAAATAAAAAGAAATCCTTGGTAAAAAGAAATCCTTTGTGAGAATAAACTCATGTTTCATAATTTTGTTTCCTTTTTTCTTTCTTCAGTTTCCCTGTGTATTCAAAGCTTAAAGAACTTGGGACAATTATCTTGGAGACGGAGATGTAATTTTTCTGGATATCAATTGATAAAAGCAAGTATAATTTGAATTTTGAGTTTTGGAAAAAAACAAAACAAAACAAAGTCCTTCAAATAGTTTTGCTTTAACTCCATTTCTGTGCTCTCTGGATGTGAGGGGCACTGTAGAGCCAAAGCAAACGACTACAGTTTGCTCACTCTTTGTCCTATTCTGAGTTTATTACAGCAGTGGTTCTCCAAAGTGGGTTCCTGCAAATTCAGCATCTGCAACTCCTTTCTCAGGGTGCTGAAGGTTTCATGCTAATGTGTATATTTTAGTTTATCGGTGTGAGTATATGTAGTGAAAAGTCTGGAAGTTTGGTTCTTTAAAAATCACAGAAATCGTATAAAAATGTTTTCGTTTGAATCTCAGGTGTGGGGATATGGGGTTGCTTCACAGCAGCTGACTATGATTTGCCTCATGTTCTAGCAGAGGCATGGTTTTGCCAGGTGCAGATAGTTTCTGCGATTGTGTGATGGTTGGAATTCTGGGAATTTTTCAGAGGGTATATAAATACCCATGACCGGCTAGATCAGTCGGTGGCCTTTGGTCATTCAGGGAGGTTGGCTGCGGTTTGTTGTAGTCATGCTCAAAGAAGAAACAAGAAGAAAGAGTCAGAAATCTCCATCTATTCTCTCTTCCCTCTCATTCTTCCTTCTTTCTCTCCTCTCTAGTGATGGCAGATGTAACCAACGAGGATAAAGGGTGGGAAAAAGAATCCACAAAGTAGCAGACTGGCTACAAGTATGTATTTGTGTTGAGGGTGGTGCATGTGCATGTATGTGTACACATGCCCTGGAGACCTGGCATTGAGATTTGTCAATCATTCGCTTCTTTATTTTATTGAGTCAGGGTCTCTCAACCGAACCCAGAGTTCACAGATTGGCTGGTCTTTCACAAGGCTGGGGTTCAGTTCATAGCCCCTTAGTTCAGATAGTTCACAACTGCCTGTAGTGCCAGCTCTGGGGGATTCAGAGGTCTTTTTCTGGCCTCCAAGGGGGCCCTGGCTTACACACACACACACACACACACACAGAGTTAATGAGTCAGATCTTGCTGTATGTCACTCACTTAGGATAAATAACTGTTTTCCTACAGCTTGGTGGCTCAAGCTACAGAAAATTGTTCTCATTTGTAGAAACATAAAGTGTGAAGGACCACAGGGTTCCTGCTGCAGACTTCAAGGGAGTCTCGGTGTGTTTCTTAGTTCCATTTGCTTGGAGATTCGTTTTCCATCCCTTTGCCTAAGGTATGTTGATAAGGTATGTTTCTTGGAAGCAGCAAAAAAGATGGTTCTTGCTTTCTAATCCAATCTGCTAGTCTGGGTCTCTTTATTGTTTAACTGAGATGGTAAATATTGAGCTGTTGTTCAAAGCCTGTATTCATTCCTCTTATTTTGTTACATTTTCTTGAATCTCTTTTGATTGTTCTAAAATTGCTTATATGTTCCTATGTTCTCTTGCTTTTCACACTTTTTAGATCAAAGTGTTTGTCCCAGTACTCTCTTTAGACGTGGCTTAGTAGTGTAGTCACACATTCCTTTAATTTGCTTTTAGCACAGATTTTTTTCCCTTTCTCTTTAGATTACAACTGATAGTTTTGCTGGGTATAGTAGTCTGGGCTGGCATCTGTGGTCATTCAGAAATCTCAGATAATCAGTCCAAGCCCTTCTGGTTTTGAAAGTCTTCACTGAAAAGTCAGTTGTTATTCTGATGGGCTTGCTTTTATAGGTGGGTGACCTGTTTCTCTCTTGAAGCTTTCGATATCCTATTGTTGTTGCTTATTCTGTAATTCAGTGTTTTATTAAGGCATGGGGAGTTTTTCTTCTGGTCCTAATTTGAGTTATGTATATGTCTCTTGCACCTTGAAAGCCATCTCTTTCTTTCCTTAGATTTGGGGATTTTTCTTCTATTATTTTGTTGAAAACATTGTCTGTACCTTTTACTTGGGTTTCTATCTATGAGTCATCTATCTATAAATTTTTCCTTTTTACAGTGTCTCAGAGTTCCTGTGTGTTCTGTTCATGTTCTTTTTTAGGGGGGTGGACTTAACATTTTCTTTGACTAGGTTATTTAATACCTCTACCTTGTCTTTTAAGACTTGATCTTCTCTCTTTTACTTGATCCATCCCATGTGTGAGACTTTGAATTGCACTTTTTATTTGGCTTACTAAATTTTTAATTTTGTGTTTTATTTTAGTCTGGCTTTTCTTGAGAATTCTTTTTTTTAATCTATTTTCATATGTTGAAATTTCCCCCTTGTTTCATTAAACTGTGTTTTCAGTCTTCATTTTGGCATTTATTCATACCCTCTTTGAGTTCCTTTGACATCTTTATAATTGCAATCTTAAAATAACTTTTTGTGCATCATTAAGTTGCTTTTCTCAGGGAATATAACTATGAGAATACTCACTTTGGGAGATGTTTTATCTTGGTCATTCATGTCGTGGTTTTTTGTTGTT
Organism: Rhynchomys soricoides; assembly: GCA_019843965.1. NCBI lineage: Eukaryota > Metazoa > Chordata > Mammalia > Rodentia > Muridae > Rhynchomys > Rhynchomys soricoides. The sequence continues at coordinate 2,998,702 of JADRCH010000097.1, read as the reverse complement.
TTTGTTTGTTTGTTTTTGTTTTTGTAGTAGGACATGTATCTGGAGTTTGGTCTTTGGCTGTATTTCTTGCTATGTGTATCTGTTCCACCCTTGTTGAGTGGGCACTTGTATTGGTTTGCTGCTATCCTAACTTGTCAGGTTATGGACCAGTTGAATGGTACTTGAGGTTCGGTCTTGGGGCCACTCAGTGTTTATGTGCACATGGAGTGTCATCTCTGGACTTCTGTCTTCTCCTGCACCCAGGTTTCCAAATGCCTGGTCCTCCTCTCTAGATTTCCCTGTCTCCAGCCTCTTGGTTTGCAAATGGACCCCTGCCCTATGGCTTTCGGGTGTCTTCCAACTGTCACTTACTTTGTGCATCCTTACTCATGTCCCACCAATTTCTCACTCACTGTAGTACAAGTCCATCTCGCTGGGACTGTTCATTTCCTCATCATCCTCACCCAGGTTGCCAGAGCAACTGGTGTCTTGTGGTTTGTAAAATAAACATCTACACACCCCAAATAGGGAGGAAGTCCATAAAGCAAAGAAAGATGTTGTCAAGCCTAGCTTGGAAACAACTAAACTTACTGGTTTCTCACAAGATCACGGGTGACTCCCAGGCAGCTGTTCCTCTGACAAGCCCCATCCCAGTCAGAACACTATGAGTACTCACTTTTGAAACAGAGGGAGTATTGACTGGAATCTCAGGGGTGGGTCTGGGACTCTTACCCTCCTTCCAAGAAGCAGCAGCTATGAGGCCCACTGTTTTACCACACACCTAGCTAGCTGCCAAAGTTGTTTATTTTGGCACTATGACTGTCAAGGGTCAAGGTCACCACTTCAAGGTAGTGATGATGTCAAGCCTAGAAGAAAGAGCTACCTACAGCCATGCACATCAGTTCTCAAGCTTCCCATCCTCAGCAGCAGTATGAGACCATTAGCTTCCTGTCTTATTCCTTCTTGCCCTGCCTCCTACACTCTAGGATTTTCTACCCTCTCACTCTTGGATCTATTAAAATTTTTTTTCGACTTCCAAGTTTTCCTTTCCCAGGCCCTGCTCCTGGAATGACATCTCTGAGACTAAGTATTTATTAATAAATGGCTAGGCCATAAGCTTTGGTGCATTCCCCGACTAGCTCGTGAGTTATTTAACCCATTTAAACTATCCTTTATCTACCATGTGATTACCTCTCCTTCGGTCCCAGCTTGCTTCCTCCTCCACATCTCAGCTCATCAGCTGCCGGCTTTTTTATTGACAGGTGATGTTTATAAGAGATTCTCACTACATGGATCTGTTTTACTTCTCCCCGCTGTAATCAGACTCATCACTATGACAAAATACCCGAGGGAAACAATTTAAATGACAGAGATTTATTTTAGGTCACAATTTCAGCTCAAGGCTGGCTAATTCTCTTACCGCTGAACCGTTGCTCATGGTTTCATTCCTAAGTGATAGAGTGCAAGAGAAGAGAGTGAGGGTGCTTTTAAAATGCATTGAGTAGATCTGTATATATTTAAATCATTGTGTGCATCCGTGTGTGTGCACACGGGGACAGCGCTGGGTTCAAACACAGGGCCTCACTCATGCTAAGCAAGCGTTCTACCACTGAGATATCCCTAAACGCAATTATAAGATTATTATTTTCAGGTTTGTGCAGAGCATATATTACAGGAAAGTAAATGGCATACAGGTACATTAATGTTTATAAGTTGTCTTTGTAACCAGCATTCAGATGAAGACAAGAACATTATCATAGCCCTGAGGTTCCTTTTTTTTTGGCCACTTTTGGTTATTAACTGCCTCCTAATGTGAGCATTATAAAAGGATTTCTAAGACTATATACATATATAAGGGGTATTTTTCCTGTCTCTGAATTTATGTAGAATTTTTTTTTATTTTTTCTCAAGACAGGGTTTCTCTTTGTAACCCCAGCTGTCCTGTGTAGACCAGGCTGCCCTCAAACTTAGAGATTCGTCTACCTCTTTCTCCCAAGTGATAGGATTAAAAGTGTGAGTTTTTTCATTTTACGTGTATGACTGTTTTGTCCTAATGTATGTATGTGTACCACATGCATGTCTGTTAACCATGGAGGCCAAAACAGGGTGTTAGATCCCCTGGGGCTAGAATTATAAATAGTTGTGAGCTGCCACGTGAATACTGGGAATTGAACCCAGGTCCTCTGCAAGAGCAAGGTGCACTCCTAACTGCTGAGCAGTCTCTTCAGCACCTAAATTAAATTCTTTTATGACATCACTGGATTTTTTTCATGCTTTCAGGCAGAAAAATGCTTCTTGTTTTCTCTGATTATAAATCAGGGTAACCTAGCTGCACAGGCATGAAACACACGAAACCAAACCCACTGTGGGCACAGTCAGCTCACAGGTGGGAAACACACAAAACCAAACCCACTGTGGGCACAGTCAGCTCACAGGTGGGAAACACACAAAACCAAACCCAGTGTGGGCATAGTCAGCTCACAGGTGGGAAACACACAAAACCAAACCCACTGTGTGCACGGCCAGCAGCACCATTTTATTTTACAGTGTTTACTACAGTCAAGGTTACTGTTGTGAGATATTAGTGGTTTTGGTCCACATTTTATTTTCCATTTGAATTAGAAACATTTTACATTAGTTAAAAAATAAATTTTTATGATTCCATGTTTGTTTGTTTGACCATTGGAATATTACAGTTTCAAGTAACAAAAGATAAAAATAAAAACATTGCAGACTAAATCTACCAATATGTACATATTGAACACATTAATTACCACAGCCATCGGGGAGTCCTAAAGTCACCTCTTCAGCTCAGGACTCACTAAGAGGGCATCACTGAGTGAGCTCTGGGATTTCCCTATTATCCACAATGAGCGTATGGATGATCCCTTCTCTCCTCTTCCCGCTGCTGACGGCTTTTATGTAACAGTCGTGGTTCCCAACGCTGAAGTGTGTCTCAGTACCGTCATCTACAAACTCGCCCTAGGACAGCGAAGGAGGAAGTGTCAGTGTGCAGAAAGCTCTCTGTCCGAGCAGGAGTGTCACCTTAAAGTGCAGGTCACAGGGTTGGAAAGATAGCTCAGCAGTTAAGAATACTGACTGTTCTTCTAGAGCACCCACATGGCAGCTCACAACTGACTGTAACTCCAGTTCCAGGGGATCTGACACCATACACAGATATACATGCAGTCAAAACACTGACGTACATAAAGTAAAAGTAAAAAATAAAAGTAGGTTTTTTTTTAAAAAAAGTATTGGTCATAATGTCAAACTCTGGGAAATTCGAGCCTAGAGATTCTGTTTAGAGCCCCGTGGTTTGCTGTAATTTCCAAAATCCTGAGGGATCTTAAGTTTCAGGAGAAGAAAGTTCTGTGTCCACAGTACAGACAATGCTTGCAAAACTAAAAATGGTAAGCAAATCAGTACACATCCTCAGTTACACTATTCTCAGCTTATTCTCATCATTTCAACTGTCTTTACAATTGCTGCCACAAGTATCATTATTATATTCATTTTATAGACACAGAAATTGAAGAGCAGCATATTTAATAACTTGCTAAAGGCCTATCAAGCAAAAGATGGAGGGGTTCCCACTGGAAAACCAGCTCCCTCCAGGTTTAAGGCTAATGGGAACCCAGCATAACCACTCTGTATTAATAGCCCCGACTGTCCTGGGATTGACCAGAAACTACCCAGTTCTGACAAGGTTGCCCTTGAATTTCCAGAGATCTGCCTGTCTCTGCCTCCTGACTGCTAGGATTAAAGGAAGGACTGCCTCATCGTGAGTTCTTACGACACTCCTGATATACTGATTTAAATTAAACATTAAAATTAACCCACCTTCCCCTTACCGTTAGTGCTACTTCTAGGAAAGGTGAGAAACTACATATAAGTTTCATACTTACGGTTCACATTGTACCCTGGCTGTCCTGGAACTCACTCTGTGGACCAGGCTAGCCTCGAACTCAGAAATCCGCCTGCCTCTGCCTCCCAAGTGCTGAGATTAAAGGCGTGTACCACCACTGCCTCACATTGTACTTCTATGGAATGGTCTTAGAGATGAAAAGCAGGAGCTTCAAGGACAGAACTGAATTGTCCCAGAAAGCAAGGGAAGCATGATTAGACCTAAACCTTGTCTCCATGGGCTGTAACTGTGACTCAGTGCTGGAGGCCCTGCTTAGCATGAGTCTCTGGGTCCTGACAGCACATCTGAGCATCAAGGAGATGAACAGTGAGCTAGCCAGGAGTCCTCATTCTCTAAGCAACAGCAAGCACATGGGCAGCAGAGGAAGCGCTTTCTGGGCTCTGAGCCACTCCAGCAGACGGTCTTTAGAGGACGTGTAATGTGCATGGCCCAGGCATGTTTTGGGGCACTTTGTACTGAGCCTTGGCAGAAGCCTTCGGATGGCCCCATAAGGGTTGCTAACACAATTCCTGCTTCTTGGCAACTTCACACGTTAGTGATGATACTGGGGTGAAAACGTGTGCTGCACAGGAGGGGTGGGCAGCCTGTGCATGTGCACAGATGGAGGCCGGCTGAGGTAGGGGAGCTGCCCACACCGCTCCACCGCTGTAACTACAAGCAGGCAGTGGGGGTACAGAGGGCTGGCTTCATGCTGCTTCCTGCCTGTCACTAATAACAAGCTCATCACAGACTAACATTATTTTTACCCTACTTCCTAAAGCTGCATGCACTTATAACTGAAACCCATTACTCTGTACAAATGGCATCCTCAATGATCTCTGGAAACCTACCTTTTTACTGTCAGTTTTGCAGTGCTGAAGATGGAATCAAGGGCCTCACCCGTGCTGGGTGAGTGTGCTGCTAGTGAGCTACAACCCTAGCTTTGATTTACTGTTTTAAAATTCGATTTCATTTTTAAAAATTATTTGAGAAGCAGGGCATGGTGGCACACACCTTCCATCCCAGCACTTGGGAGGCAGAGGCAGTCGGATCTCTGTGAGTTCAAGGCCAGCCTGGTCTACAAAGCAAGTCCCAGGACAGCCAGGGCTATGCAGAGAAACACACAAAACACATTTTTTTTTTTTTTTTTTTTAAGAAAAGACTTTTAAATCTGTATGTCTCCATGCTTTGCTTGCATGTATGTCTGTATACCATATGTGTGTCTGGTGCCGTAGAGGTGAGAAAAGGGCACTGGATCACCTGGATGTGGAGCTACAGATGTTTGTAAGTCAGCATATGGATGCTGGGAATTGAACCTGTCCTCTGTAAGAGCCACAAGTGCTCTTAACCACTGAGTCATTTCTCCAGCTGCGTGTATGTGTGTGTGTGCGCGCGCGCTCACGTGAGAATGTGTGTGTGAGAGAGGAAATGTGAGTGTGTGTGTGTGTGTGTGTGTGTGTGTGAGAGAGAGAGAGAGAGAGAGAGAGAGAGAGGGAGAGAGAGAGATCACGCCTAGCTTTTACATGGCACTGAGAATCCTAACTCAGGTCCTTACACCTGCCTGGCAGCTTACCTGACCGAGCAGTCTCTCAGCTCTCACCCTCCCCGCCTGGATACCCTTGCCTCTATATTATTTTTAAAGCTCCAGGATGAGGAACTGTCACTGTCACTCACACACCAGGATAAAGGACGGCAACTCACCGCTGTCTCCATTTTCTGACCATTGCACCATACGTCCATGGTGTCTTTTTCTGTAAAAGCAACACGAATTCCAGGTTATAATTCTACAAAAGAGGTTAACCTCTTTTGTAAAGTTGGGCACACTATACAATACCATCCTAAAACTCAATTCTTTCAATGTCTTCAAAACTCTTAAAATCTGAACTCTGTTCATAAATGAGACCAAAAAGGTTTTTAAGAAATCTTTTAAGAAGGTTATAGTTCCATCAGAATGTGATTTAAAAGTTTGATTTAACAAAACAAATTCTGAAGGGCAATCTTTGTAAAAAAGGTTACAAATGAATGAGGGCCTCAGTCATAGAAAATGTGGTTTAATAAGTTCAAATGGTCATCAGGAGGGTGACTTAGCACCAGTGACTAGATAACTCCTGCCTCATACAGGGACAGAGCTACAGGATGGTGGCATAAACTCCTAGATGCTAAGGAGAAACAGATCACACGTGTGGACCCTACAGAAGGGAATGCAAGAGACACAGGACCATTGCAGCATCCTCAGGCAGTACTTGGCTACCACAGCTCACAGCAGGGGGAATCCCCAACACTTCCAATGGGCTGGAAGACTGTGGTCCCAAGGAACCAGATGAGGAGGCAGAGAGAGAGAGGAGACACACCTATGGTTGTGACCTGCATGGACACTGGGACCTAGGGGGTCATGATATCTGATGGTGCAGCCGAGGATGTGACTCTGGCAGGCTACCTGCTGTAGGGGCACAAGCTAAGGGGCTTCTCTTCTCTCTACATCCTGAGCCAGATGGGCACCTCATTTAAACTGCAGGAAGTCTCTGAGGAGAGCTAAGTGTGACAAGGGGAAGGCAGGGGTCACCCCAGAGGCTGTCTGAATGTGATTTGTGCACAGTCAGAGGCAGGGAAACCCAGCTGATCACAATTATGTGGCTGAACACCCAACGCTAAGATCAGTAACATCGGTAGTGAGAACTGGCAATCAGTCTATTTACTGAAATACACACGTGTTCAGATTATCTAAATTAGCTAGAAGGGTTTGCCGACATGCCTATGAAGAGCATAGCTAATCCAGAGCTATGAAGTAAAAATAGATTACATTGGAATACAAATTTTCAAAATCTGCACAAGTGAAAAGACCATGGGCATATCTAAGCAATGCTATATAACAAGCCAGCACTGCACTGCAAGGCTGTCTCAACACTGGAAACAAAAACGAGGCCAGCACATTCAAGCCCATTAGCTCTCTAATGCAGGGTTCTCGGTCTTGATGCTGCAACCCTTTAATATAGTTCCTCATGTTGTAGTGACACCCAGTGATAAGATGAAAGTATTTTGTTGCTGCTTCGTGACTGTACTTATACCGTTATCAACTGTAATGTAAACATCTGATATGCAACCTCCAAAGGCGCCGCAATCCACGGGCTGAGAAGCACTGCTATAAACCTCTCACGACTAAGATTTCCCTTAGCAAGTGTCAGGATGGAGTGAGTCACTGCATCTCTGTCCACATCATGGTGACATTCAGAAACACAGATAAAACTAGTAAAGCTTCAATAAGGGGGGGGGGGAGTCACATAGGCACAGAAGCCACTTAAAACAGTGAAGAACAGAATATGGGAATAAAATTGGGGACTAAAACCTTCATAAATTTTGAGGGAAAACGATTTTGCTGTATTCAAGAAAAATGGCAGCTCAGTTTAGAAGACAAGAAATGTTTATCTCCTCAACCACAGAAATAATCCCTTAAAGATGCATTTCAGGGAACAAGATGGAATTGGGAGCATCCAACAACATCATGAGAGTAAACTCTAGCCAGCCATGATGGAAGAGGCTGGGATCTCCCGCTCTCCAGCTGAGAGGAACTAGCCCAAGGATTGGGGGGAGGGGGGGGGAATGGATAGCTCAGTGGTTACAAGCACTGGTTGCTCTTCCAGAAGACTAGGGTTTGATTCTCAGCATTTACATTGTAGCTCACAACTGTCTGTACCTCTAGTTCCGGGGGATCCAGTGCCCTCCTCTGACCTCTGCAGTGGTGCAAACACGGGGTGCATAGCCATACATGCAGGAAAAACATCAACACACATAAAATGGAACTCAAGGGATGGAGAATGTGAGAAAAATGCTGACAGAAGAAAACAGATGTGGAAATAATACACACATACTTTGCACAAGAAAGAGAAACACAGGCTGGGTGTGGTGGTGACACATGCCTTTAATCCCAGAACTCAGGAGGCAGGGGCAGGCAGATCTTTGTGAGCTCAAGGCCAGCCTGGTGTGCAGAGTGAATTCCAGGACAGACATGGCTACACGAAGAAGCCCTGTCTTGAAAAACCAAAGTTAAGTAAGTAAGAGAAAGCCAACAAGAAAGCCTGGGAAAATAAGAACTGTACACAAAAATATAGTTCAAATATGGAGCAAAAAGACATGGGGTAGACATAGATTACAAACAGAAATATCTTCTAAATTTCTGACTATATCCTGAATCAACCAATATTCACACAGCGTAGGATTTACTATTCTAGTAAAGTTACTGGCCTTCACAGAAAGGGATAAAATAAGAGCAGCCAGCGTGGTTAAAGGCACAGGGTTCTCACAACACTTCCTGCAGATGAAGCTGTGTCTGTGTCACTCACTCCTCTCTTGCTCTGACAGAAACAACATAGGAGAGGAGAGGGTTATTCTGGCTGTTACGTGAGGGGATGCAACCCATAATGGCAGGGAAGCACGGCTGTGCCACTCAGTAGCAGGAAGCAACTGTGTTACACCTTCAGCAGAGAGCAGGTTAGCAGGGCATCCCCAAGCCCTGCTCCTGCAGACACAACCATAAGTATACAAGAATTCAAAGTACTGTTTCCACGAGCCCTTCTTCAGGAATGTCGACAGAAGATTCAGGCATCACAGGGATCAGTCAGAAGCCGGAACACAATGACTTGATTTCCGTGTAAGTGAGGGCTGGCAGGAGGGGAGCAGAGCACAGAACAGCCGGAGGATGATGCACAAACAGTGTAAAAGCATTGTTGGTGATTATGTGCATGGTGGCAGCACTGCTAATGTTATGGAATTATTATATATGTCTGCAATTTGGCAAAAGGCAAGTAAGTTATGTGATACTTAATTCCACCTTCCCATGTGTCCTTGAGAAGGAGGATTCTACGTGTGGGGAAAGGTGTTAGCTAAGATGAAGTAAAACCTGTACTCCTCAACTTGACCTACCAAGTATCATTATGAACTCAGGAGATGCCTCAGAGAAAAGTTCTCTCAGAGGCAGGAGGATCTGGGAGCTCAAGTCCAGCCTGGTCTACATATTAAGTTCCAGGCTAGCCAAGGCTACACAGAGAGACCCTGTCTCAAAACACAAAACAAAACCAGAAAATATTGTCACTATCCCTTCTATTTTCCTTCTTCCCTCTGTCCTATTACCAACCCGTGTTCCCTATCTTTTATATCCATCCATCCATCCATCCATCCATCTATCCATCCACCCACCCATCTACCTACCCACCCACCCACCCATCCACCCATCCATCTATCCATCCATCCACCTATCCATCCATCCATCCATCCATCCACCCACCCACCCACCTACCCACCCATCCATCCATCCATCCATCCACCCACCAACCTAATTTCCTTGTTTTGCTCACTAACAATCAGGAAATGATGAGAGAACACTCTTAGTATTTGGTTAGATTATACTGAAATCTTGAAATAATTTTTTCTTCAATATCCAAGTGTAGGCGAAAATGTTCAAAACTGCTCCAATCATCTTGTAATGTCGGAAGGGAGGAGACTAGAGGTGGCTGCCAAAGCCCACTAGGAATATGCCAAAGGGACTCAGGAACCATTCTAACAAGCTCCTCGGGGGTTAGAAACAGCACATTTTTGTGGCGCACACCTGTAATCTAAGCACTTGGGAGGCAGGGGAGCAAGGACAGACAAACATTTACAACCAGCATGGGAGACGCAGTGAACACCAGGCCAGCAGAGATGGAGCAAGACCCAGTCTCAAAACAAACACACACATACATAAAGTCCCCCTGTCCCCAAAAGGGAAATTTTAAGCATCAATGAAAGTGGTAATTGCAATGTACTGCAGCAAATCGAATTGTTTCTATCTTAGTATTAACAATGATTTAAAATTGGAAACAAGTCAGTAGTTTGAAGGCTGGAGACTGAAGGAACAACAAAGCTATCCTCTGCTTCCTACATGAAATGTAGGTCTCTGCAACTCAACAGTTAGGTGACTGGGAGTTTCTTGTGAGACAAACATCTACATTTGGCAACAGCTGATGAATGAATGGTCGAGGCATTGAGCATTAATGATTGTTGTAATGTTTAATCCTGGTTGTCAACTTGTCCGGATCTGGAATCAACTAGAAGGTAAGCCACAGGGACATCTGTGAATGTTCAGGTTATGTGAGGTGGGAAGATCCAAGTTAAATGTGGGCAGCACCTCCCAGTGGCAGTCCTTGATGAAAAAGAAGCTTTGCTCTCAGTGTGCCTGCCTTCACTCTAGATAGGTGCATCTACCCTGCTGCTGCTGCTGCATCTTCCTTCACTGGTATCAGAACCCAGCTTCATCAGGCTTCATTCACTCCATCACTGTGGACTGAAGACCAGTGGCTCTCCAAGCCCCCCTCCAGGCCTTCAGTGCCAGGTTGATACTGCTAAGACACCAGACTCATGGGATGAACTCTTTCTCCAGTGTAAGACCACCATGACTGGGATACCCAGAGCATAGAAATAAGTCAGGCTGATAAATCTCCTTTTTATATCTATTTTCACCCTATTAGTTCTGTTCCTCTAGGGAATCTTGACTTACATAGTTTTCAATGCTGAAGAGAAAGAGAACGATGAACACTGTGTGTGTATCAAGACACCAGCAAACTCTAAGTTGATTTTGCCAGAAAGAAAATTCAATAAAACCTAAATCCAACGGTTATTCAGCTAGGTACCACTTTACAGAAAACATGGACGCACCACAAACCAAACTGATATATACAGTGAGTAATCATTTTGTTTACCCCCCTCCCTTTTTGTAAAAGGATAGGCTCACTCTGTAGCGCTGATTGGCCTTAACCTTCTGGTTTTCCTGTCTCAGTCTCTGAAGTGCTGACATGTCCGGTATGAGCCACCATGCCCAGCTTTGAGTTTTTTGGGTTTTTTTGTTTGTTTGTTTTTCGAGACAGGGTTTCTCTGTGTAGCCCTGGCTGTCCTGGAACTCACTCTGTAGACCAGGCTGGTCTCGAACTCAGAAATCCGCCTGCCTCTGCCTCCCGAGTGCTGGGATTAAAGGCGTGCACCACCACTGCCTGGCATCAGCTTTGAGTTTTTATGTGACTTATTAGTTGACAAACATTTTTCGTCTAAAACCAAAACAAATCCAGACAGACAAACAAAAACCCTATTTGCTAGCACCCAGCTAGAATGAGGACCACCAAGCCATGCTCAAAGTTCCTTTTGTCTGTACACCCTCAATACCTGGTAGACTGTCTTCCTTTTGAGAGGCAGTTAACAAACATGACCTACATAGAGAATTAAGATGATTTATTATGCCATTTTCGTTTAGTAATGTGAGAAGGAAACGGGGCACCGGAATAACGAAAAGGTGCCAGGATTTCTCTGTGTAGCTCTTGCTGTTCTGAAACATGCTGTGTAGACCAGGCTAGCCTCACAGAGGTCTGCCTGTCTCTGCCTCCCAAGTGCTGGGACTAAAGGCATGCTCCACTATTGCCCGGCTGAGAAGGTTACTTCTTAAAAAGCTCATTTTCAACTGGGCTTTGGGGGCTCTGATCCCATGGAACCCTAGTCTCACTATCACCTGCAGAAAATTCTTGTCCTCTCAAGGGTTCTTAAATTTCTAACTGCTTTTTTATTTATAAAGAGAAATATCAAACAGTAGATGCCTGGATTGATATTACTTCTTAAACCCAGGATTAGCATCTTCAAATCCAACCTTATCAAACCTGACATTAAGATACCACATGCAAAACCCAGTGGGCTAAATGAAGACCCCTTCCCTCGCCTAGGAAAGTAGCCACAAAAGTCAGGCGAGCAGGGCATCACAATGGCCAGAAGGTTCTGTAGACACAGCCCCAACTTACCCAAAACAACTCTCAGTTCCTCGCCATCCAGGTGCAATACCCATGTGTTGGTGGTCTTTGATCTGTTCTCCATGTACTTCTTGAGGCTCTTCCCGTCGATTTCCAGCGTGTACTCATATGCGAAGCCACTTATGGCATCTATATTTATGGTGGCTTTGGTTTTTGCAGCCCCGACACAGAACGTCTCTTTGCCCACCAATTTGAACATCCACTCTCTTCTTATCTCTTCCTAAATGATAATACATAAAGTTTTAATAAACACAGAGAAAAATTAGTATGTGATTTCAAAAATAATGTAAAAACAAAAACCAAAACCAAAACCAAACCTCAGACTGTTCAAAATGGCAATACTGTTGATATTTTTATTACTTCTTGTCCAGGTTTCACAGGGTAGTCATTCTAAGTTTAGCGGTTAGAAGTTGAAGTCTATTCTGTAGTGGCCATTAGCTTGCTTTATATAAGCAATCTACATAGACAACACCAAGCATTGCTGTCTTGTTTTGATGAAGTCACACATGTTCTCCTACCTTCCCATCCACGTACACAACTCGTTTGCCTGACGTGGTCCCATGCTCAAATTCAATCTTGTGGACTCCGTCACTTAATGCTACGTCCCAAACAGCTACGAGATCTGTCATTTTTTCCAGGCTATATAGAGGGCTAAAGAAATAAAACAGCCATTAAAATGGGCAAAAACAGTAAGAGAATGATTAATTTACCCTTCCACCATGAAATGCCTGGTTTTCAAGGCCCTAAAATCATGAGATGATGAAGTGATGTCCCAAAGCACCCTACTCGCAGCACATTCAACTGTTTTTGCTCTCCCCGGCTCTTCCCTCAAGAGGCAGCTATGCACAGGTACAGTCTAATAATCCCAAAGTCACCTAAATACTAATAAGATTAAGACTGTAACAGTTAATCCTGGACAGCACTCTGGGCTGGGTTAGTCTAGCACATGGAAAGGTCAGTGAAAGTCTCTACTTTACGGCCACTTCTGAAATAAAAGAAAAAAAGAAAAAAAAAAAAAGCCCAGAAATTAGCAGGCTATATGTATGTGTGTGTGCATCTCAGATTGATCCCAAACAAGAATTCTTCAAACTTTTCAGAACCAATGACTGGGAACAAACATCAAAAAAAGGTGTTCTGATTTGTCATCCAAAAACTATCATGGAAAAAGTTTAATATTGATATAGATGATTAGCTTTGTGTAGTAATGTTTACTGCAATAATGGAGGTCACAGCTGACTGTGGCTGGCCAGCGCTCTCTGTGAACTAGTTTCGTCACTAAATCATAGACTCCTCTCCATGAGAAGGATGCTGTCAGCCCCTTAAAGAGGTGGTACAGATCTCCCAAGGTTTAAGTAGGGCCACGGTGACAGTGTCAAGAGGAGTGGGTTGGAAACTGGGGACTCTGGCTCCAACACTGTTGTCTGGAATCTCCCTCTGCCAGTTCTAATCTCTTACTTTGTATGTCCTAAATCATCTGCAAATGGTCACTAAGACTTCTGTGCTGAGAAGGGTCTATGGAAGAGGATGCCACATTCACGGTGGCTATAGCCACTCATTACCCTCCTCCAAGTCAGAAAGCAGAGCTTGCATTCTGTGATGACAGAGAACGTGTCCCCAACAGACGGAGAACTCTCCAGGTCTATCCTAATGACCCCCAAACTTTCAAGGGCCAGTTGTATTGTGAAACGAGACATTTACCTTTCATCATCTTCAAAGATAGGACTGTCATCTCCAGACGCCATGGTTAGCAACAGTCTGCAATCCAATTAGCAGCCAGAAGAGAGAAAAGCAGAAATGCAGCAGAGAGAGGTTGGAAGCAACAAAGACAGCTACAAGGGCTTTTTTCCCTAAGCTTTGCAATCCTTTCATAAATTGCCTGCATGTTCCGATGAAGCTGCATTTATGTACAGTAGGAGGGCCGTCTTTTGTTTTCAGAGAGAGTTGAGCACACAAATCAGCCAATCCATTTTTCTGTGTTAAACGTTTACAATTTATTTATTCATCAAAAAAAAAAAAATTTTTTTTTTCTTGAGTTTCTCTGTGTAGCTCTGGCTGTCCTGGAACTCACTCTGTAGACCAGGCTGGCCTTGAACTCACAGATCTGCCTGCCTCTGTCTCCCAAGTGCTGGGATTAAAGGCGTGTGCCACCACTGCCTGGCAAGCATTTGTAATTTCTTTAAAATAGTTTGTTAAAATGGGGGCATAAACTCTAGTTTATCTTGAATATTACATCATAGTAGAGCTGTACAGGCCCAAAGAACCATCCTGGTCCCAGGTGTCTTCCCGGAGCACAGGAAGCCCCAAGGGTTTAAGGCTGTGCTCCAGGGAGCACACCAAAGGCTGATACAAACAGCTCTACTCAGTGAGTGTGTGAAACTCCACAGCAAACATGGTGGCAGCTTCAACATTCTGGTGAGGTTTAAAACCAATCCTTATAGTATATTTTAGAAGGTTAGCATAATTTAAATCATTTTCTTCCACAGAAATCCATGAATTTGTGTGAACTAAGAATAGGCTAGCCTGTTCTGTGAGAGCAAAGTTTATTCACTCATTTACATAAGCCAGCAGGTCCACAGTTAACAGGCCCCTCATTCAGTTCTTCAGCAGAGTCTCATCTAGAAGCAGAGACCAGGACCAAGCAATGAGGACACTGTTTCAGTGCTAATTAAACGTCATAAGCCAGAGATGCACCTATGCTTACATGCGCAGCAAACACTACATGGAGAAGGCTCGGTGCTAGAGAACTACTCAGAAGCAAACGCATGCTAACACGCCCATGAGATTCAATGAGGAAGCTGCAGTGAGCAGCCTACTCCTGCAATGCTTTTACAGATTTGACTGTGCTTTGCTCCCAAGGCGTGATCCAGTTTGACACCTTCCTTAGTAAGTGTCTTCCCTGCCTGCATGTCCAAGGGTGCTTTCTTTTTGTTAACAGGGGAGACGGCCAACCCCTTGTGGTGGAAAAACTCAGGTGCCACAAATCATTTCAAAAATATTCGAGAAGAAATGCTTCTACGTCTGGCAATAGAGCCCACCCAGGGATGCACTGTAACTGCTGGGGGCAGTCTCAGCATATCACAGAGGATGAAGGGATGCCACTCACATTTTGCTATTCGACTGTTAAGAGCTTCTAGGAAGGTCACCACTGAAACCTGAGAAAGTCTGCATTATAAAGGGCTCCAAACATTACTAAGTTGCACTAAATAAAGCATGGGGCTGGAAAGATGGCTCAGTGGTTAAGAACATGACCTGCTCTTCCAGGGAACACTAGTTCAGTTCCCACCACCCAAGTGAGGCGGCTCCCAACCACCTGTAACTCCTGCAGTAGGAAGTCCCAATGTCCCCTTAAGACTCTACGGGCACCCCCACCCCAGTGTAGGCACATACCTCCACACATACACACAGAATGTAAAAGTAATTTTTTTCTTAAAGATGGAACCTTAATTTGAACACTTTTTCTAATCCAAGTATAATAGACACTAGGTCATTGGGTATGGTAGCACACTCCCTTGATCCCGGTACTTGTGAGGCAGAGGCAGGCAGATCTTTGTGAGTTTGAGGTCAGCCTGGTCTACATAGTGAGTTCCAAGACAGCCAGAGCTACAGAGAGAGACTCTATCTCAACAAAACAAAACACCAAAGAAACAAACAAAATAAAAGACACAGTGAGTCTTCTACAGTGAGTTGAGAGGGAAGTTAAAAACCAAGATTATGCCAGCAGTACTGGCTTACAGCTTTAACACTAGCACTTGGGAGGCAGAGGCAGGAGGAACTTTGTGAGTGTGAGGCCAGCCTGGTCTATGGAGTGGTTTCAGGCCAGCCAGAGCCACACAGAGAAACCCTGTCTTGAATAACCAAAATGAACAAACAATCCCCCCCCCCAAACAAATGAACAAAACCCAGAAAAAAGAAAGATTACATTTTATCTTTAAAAACCATTTGAAACTATCAACAGATATTGATACATGCATAATTATTCACAGACTACTTAGAAATTAGTGATGTTTTGCTCTTCAATAGTTTAGAGTGTATTATCTCAAGAGAAAATTATATAAAATAGAGTAAGCAACTAACTGGCAAATTCTATTTATAATTGTGCATATCAAATTGACAAAACACAAATTCACAAATCAATATAAAATTAATTTCTATGTTTATTTTTTTCTGTAGATATGGTCAAATAAGAGAAAGGATGCCTCTAGCATCCTTGCTTGAAAGTTAGCAAGCATTTTAGTTTTCCCTGTTCATGTATCAACTGTTTTTAAGCAAAGACTTTAAAAAAAATACGATTTGTTATTGTTACTATTTTGTACGCGCGCGTGTGTGCGTGCGTGCGTGCGTGCGTGCATGCGTACAGGTGCCCATGGAGACCATAAGAGGATAGCAGATCCCCAGCAACCAGAGTTGCAGGTGGTTGTGAACCTCTGGGACTCTGTTCTGCAAGAGCATAGGCCCCCTTAAGCTCAGTCTCTCCCAGCCCCCAAAGACCTAAAACTCTTTTTTAAAAAATAAACTGTAAAATCTTTTAAGATCGTCCATGGCTTCTGAATCCTGTGCCACCTGCTTTCAAGGAGAAACTTTTAAAAGTGCTTTCTGCACAAGGATTAAACCTTGCTACAGCCCAGTCCTACAATCTCCACAATGAAAAGTCGTAACAAAGCCAATGATCTCACCTCGTTTAGACTCTCTCCCTCATTATGGGGATAGCAAAGTCACAGAGGCCTCTTTAAGTGATACCCCATTGCTATTCCTAATCTGTTCAACAAGGCCACAGGCACAGAGGGCACTGAGTGTAAGGAATATTTTTCTACAAGATCCCACCAGGAAGTGTAATCCTCATCAACGAATCTCATGTAACATTTAAGAACACGTTCAAAACACCTCTGCAAGGATCCTGCTTTGGGGTTTCTCTACAAGTTTTGTTTTTTGTTTTAACCAGAAGTTCCAATGGTCTTGTGACTTATGATCTTACACATTTCAAGTTCAGTACTTTAAAAGTTCATTGGAGTTGCCTCTTGGCCCAACAGTTTTTTTTTTTTTCTTAAACTACTTTGGCTGTGGTCAATATAATTCATATTATACCTTTAGATTTTCACTTGTTTCATGCCTGCCTTCTGACCTCAAGTCAGAACTCCAATGTTCACCACTCTGTCCTAAGCCTCATCATGACCTGCACAGGTCTGCTTTTAACGTAAAATCTTATAAAGTAGAACAACAACCCCCAGATGACTAACTACCTGCTAAGTACTCAGACTCCATGGAGATTTTACTAGAAACTGTATTTCCAAACATCCATTCAGTATTTCAGAAACGGTGCTTAGCTAATCTAATTATGATGACGTCACCTGACAGTAACACCGCCCACAATGGAATTTACATGAGCATTGGTTGCAGCGCAAGGCAATTTTCAGACTTGTGTTTACACGCTCTTACAGGTGACAGATTGAATGCAACGTTGGATGGTTAAACAGCAAAACAACTCATCTGTCCCACCATCTTCCACCTTGAGTAAAGTGTGATTACCCTGGGTTTCATTGAACCAATTCATTCCCATACCCGAGACAGGTTTCCAAGTCAGCCTTTGCAAGAGAGAAACTACAGAATTCTAGAAGAGACTACAGAACCCAACTCTGGCCGCAGTAAGATAAAAGGCTCCTTTATTAAGCAACTCGAATTGAGCTTACTGCAACACTAGAGCGGTTCAGGAATAAATTTGTCCCCAAAGCTGACCTCCAAGAAGAAAGTAGCCACAGCCAACAAGGAAGCAGCAGCGGGCTGCTCTCAAGAGCTCCTGCCACAGAGCACTTACAGCGAGGTTTAGCCTGGCCCCCGGCAACCCCGGGAGAAACGTGTAGGCGGTTCACATCTCCCCGGGGTATTTCGGCCAAGGCCGCCTGGGACTCAGAGAGCAGCGGCACCGGGACTAGGATAGGTCCAAAGCCCAAGAACTCCGGATCGCGCCACGATCACTGCGCCGAGGTACCGGAGGGTCCGCAGCTGCGGGTGGCCTTCCCGCACCTGTTTTCTCCGGGGCCTCTTGCCCTGAGCCCACCGCGGCTTGGTGTCTGCGGACCGAGGCCTGGGCACCACGCATCTCGGAGCCCGCTCGGCCGAACCAGGCAGGAAGCGCCCGCAGAAGCTGCCAGCACTGCCTCCCGCGCTCACCTGCTCGGTGCGCGGCCACCGACTCCCGATCCTACGACGTAGTCAGCAGCTCTCGCGGCCGCGCCCACCGGGCTCCCGCACCCGCATGCTGGGCGCTCAGCCTCCTACTGCCTTCCGGGCACAACGTGACCCCGCCCACTGCTCTACTGAGCCTGCGCGAGTGCGAGAGCCCTCTCTAGAGGCCCTTCCCACCCTCCGCGCGAAAGCCAATTCTCTGTGTCCGCCTCCATAGGCCCCGCCTACCCTCCGCTTTGGGGCCAATCTCGCTCTTGCTGTGTGTCGCTGTGCGCTGTGGAGCGCTCTGCAGTGGGCAAAGCTTCGCCCCTGCGTCCCCTAGGCCCTGCGGGTGGTAGCTTCTTGGTGTTGTGCAGGTCTGGCAGCCCTGTTTGTAGCCTTCGGGATAATCCGTACCTCCGGGTGAGGCAACTCCTCCGGAGAGACCCTTTGTTCCCACTGTCCCGCTGGCCTTCCATTCTCTGCTATATGAGCGGTCATTTTAGGTGGAAAAGTCCAGCCTTTGAAAGTCTGCACGACCACAGATGTCGTTTGGCTGCTGAACCTTACACTTAGCCCAGAGCTTTTTGTTCTCCACGTCTCCCTATGATAGGGAAATTTTATAGTTCTTCCTTAGTGAGACGTTTGAATTTCACTTAGATAACCTTGGGAAACCTTGGGAAATGGGGATAGAGCCTAAAAATAGGGCACTTAGTCATCCTGGGTGAGGTCCTGTGCTACTTATATTATTTTTTTTAATGTATCTCATACGTATGTACAAACACACAACCACCGTAATGTTCCTAATGTAACATAATGCTTGTACTGGCTAGTTGGGGTGTCAACTTGACACAAGCTGGAGTTATCACAGAGAAAGGAGCTTCAGTTGAGAAAATGCTTCTAGGAGATACAAGTGTAAGGCATTTTCTCAATTAGTGATCAAGGGGGGAGGGTCCCTTGTGGGTGGTACCATCTGTGGGCTGGTAGTCTTGGATTCTATAAGAAAGCAGGCTGAGCGAGCCAGGAGAAGCAAGCAAGCCAGTAAGGAACATCCCTTCATGGCCTCTGCATCAGCTCCTGCTTCCTGACTTGCTTGAGTTCCAGTCCTGACTTCCTTTAGTGATGACCAGCAACATGGAAGAGTAAGCTCAATAAACCCTTTCCTCCCCAACTTGCTTCTTGGTCATGATGTTTGTGCAGGAATAGAAACCCTGACTAAGACAAATTGGTACCAGCGTAGTGGGGTATTCCTGTGACAACCTAACCATGTTTTGGGGAGGACTGTGGAAGGACTTTGGAACTTTGAGCTAGAAGAGTCATTGGGATGTTAAGAACTCTGTGGAATGTTCTGTAGGAGCTTGGAACATAATGTTGAGAACAGTGCAGAAGATGGAGTGTGAAATTTCAGAGGGAAGAGTAAAGACTCTTATCAGGGCCATTGCTAGTTTGATTTAAGATTCTGTGGTTTTGGTTAGCTGGGGCTGAAGAAATCAGCTGTGATTAATAAGATACCAGAACTACTAAAGCAAAACCAGTACATTGTTGGGACTATTGATGCTGGATAGCTGGAGCTAAGATATTAGCTGTGATTAAGAAGAGACCAGCATCACTGGGGTGAAATCTTCTGAGAAGTGTTTTCTGAGAGCACAGAGGCTGCTGTGTTCCAGAGATAGCCAGGGTTGTACCTTGTGCTGTGGCTGGACTTGGTAATGTGTAAGAGTCATCCAGGTGGTATTGGTTTTGAAGGCATGAAGGAGTCATGAAGAGCAGCTGAGGCCTGAGCACTGTGAGAGGCCACAGAAGGCCATTGGTGAAGGTGCAGCCTCAGTGCAATTGATGGCCCAGGACTGAAGGGGTCATGCGAAGGAGGTGAGGCTTGGCACCATGAAGAGAACCTATGAGAGGCTCTTGGTAAAGCCTAGTTGCATCAGAAGACAGCAGTGTTTTGGAGATGCCAGTACCATGAGATGACCACCAAGAACAGCAGCAGCAGTGGAGTACAGGCATCTGGAGCCGTGTGTGCTACAAAGGGTAGAGCTGGAGAAGTGACTCAAGCCCTTGGAGGAATCCAGAAGATTGTGAGTGGATCCCAGACATTGGACAGTTGGAGTTTAATTTTGCTTTTGATTGTGACTGTGCCCTGATATTTTTCCCTCTTGAAGAAAGAAGGTATTTTAGTGGAGTCCACAGTTAAGAGACTTTGAATTTTTAGAAGACTTTGAATTTTAAGAGATTGGATGTTTAAAAGGGACTGAAATGTTAATGTGTAAGAATTTGCAAAGACGGTGGGACTTTTAAAATTATTTAGATCTTGGGGATGAATAAGGAAGTAAGGGTCAAGGCTTATTGGTGATGTGTTTGTGTGTCAAGTTGACAAGGGGTCAATTGTACTGGCTAGTTTTGTGTGTCAACTTGACACAAGCTGAAGTTATCACAGAGAAAGGAGTTTCAGTTGAGAAAATGCCTTTATGAGATACAGATGTAAAGCATTTTTCTCAATTAGTGATCAAGGACGAGGGTCCCTTGTAAGTGGTACCATCTGTGGGCTGGTAGTCTTGGGTTCTATAAGAAAGCAGGCTGAGCAAGTCAGGAGAAGCAAACCAGTAAGGAACATCCCTCTATGGCCTCTGCATCAGCTCCTGCTTCCTGACTTGCTTGAGTTCCAGTCCTGACTTCCTTTAGTGATGACCAGTAACATGGAAGAGTAAGCTCAATAAACCCTTTCCTCCCCAGCTTGCTTCTTGGTCATGATGTTTGTGTAGGAATAGAAACCCTGACTTAAGACAATGCTATTGTAAAAACTCAAACAGATGAGTAGTGTCGGATTGAATCTACAAATAGATCCTCATAAAGTAAAGGGAACTAACCAATGCAGAGATTCCTTTTAAAAGTTTGATAAAGATTTAATTTTGGAGTGGTTGTGCCTGTTTAGTTGATATTTAAGAGAATCCCACTCTGTAATTCATAACAGCCTCACACTTGGATTCCAGATCCTCCTGCCTCAGTCTCCGCTGTGCTTGGATCACCAGACCTATCTACCCAGCACTCAGGAGGTTGAAACAGGAGGATTGCAAGTTCCAGGCTACCCTAAGGTTTATAACTAAGTCTTGTTTCAAAAACAAAAGTAGTAAAATTTAATGAAGCAGAGGTTTTAGGCAGGGCATCCGCAACATCAAGAGCACTGGTCTACTTGATATTCTGAAAAGCCTGATTGACATGGCAATAATTTTTTTTTTTGAGGAAAGAACATACAAATGGGAAAGAACCGGACAAAACAGATGGCGGACACATTGTACCCCTTACATAAAAGAGTTTCTATGAATAGATTTTTAAAATGCCAAATGGTGTTTTAAAATTACTGGTGAAATGTACAAGTAGGCTATTAAAAGGCCAGGAGACATAAATGGTCGATTGAAAACGACCTTACCTTTTCTGATCTCTAGCACTTGGGGGAAGTTTAAGCTCACCATGGACTCAACCAAGTGCAACTTGAAAATTTTTTGTGAGGTCTGAAGAGTTGCCTAGCACATCTGAAGCCCTCAGTCTGATACTCAACACTACAAAACACACCATCAAAGACTCACTAATCACAAATACATAACCCTTATAATTTAATCGTACTGAATGCATGCAGATTTGTTATTCCCATCTTCCTAGTCCATACATATGATATGACTATATAGCAACCTATTACAAATAATCTAGCAATGATTAAGTATATGGGTTTGGGCGTATGTATAGGTTTTGTGCAAATGCAGGGACATTATATGTGGAATATTCGCATGCTTGAATTTTTTTTTTTAAGTGCTGGGAATTAAACACAGGGTATCACACATGCTAGGCGTATGTATGTACCACTGAGAGTTAAACCTTCAGCCTGAATCCTTAGATTTCAGTATCTACTGGGAATTTCTGGAACTGATTCTCCACAGACACCGAAGGGATGATGACTGTATACAAACTGACTGGCTTAAATGAGAGAAATGTATTCTCTAATAGTCTTGGATGCTACAAGTCCCAAATCAGGGTGTTGGCAGAATTGGTTGCTTCGTTTGAGAGGGAAGGCCTTCCTACTGGTTTTCCATCTTTGGCAGTCCTTGGTTAATGAAAGCATCATCCTGGACTCTGCCTTCATCTCTCTCTGTATGTGTGTGTGTGTGTGTGTGTGTGTGTGTGTGTGTGTTGAATGTGTGACATATGTGAGCCATTTCCTTTCTTTATAACATGTAAGTTGAGTAGAATTAAAGACCATATAGAGCAGTTGTGTTCTTCATTTTAACTTACTAGCCAAAGTCGTCTTCTGAGGCTCTGCAAATTAGTACTTCAACATACAAATTTGGAGGGGGCCATAATTTAACCTGTAACATCCAGACCCAGAGGGAAACTGAAGGCAGAGGCAGGATTTGGAGCATTGCAGCTGCAAATCAAAGAACACCAAGGACTGTTAGTGGTCATGAGAAGTAGAGAGAAATAGGGAAGATGCTTCGTTAGAAGCTTCAAAGGGAGCAGGGCTTGCCAGCACATCCATGTCAGCCTGTCAGCCTCTAGAACTGTGAGAATGTGCTTTTTTTTCCTTTCTTGTTTATTAACCACTACTGAGTGTACGGCAATCTATTCCAGTAGCAATAGAAAACTGGCTCATCGGGTACCTTGAATTCAAAGGAGGCATGCTGATTGAAGGGCCGCACCAGCACATAAAGCTACAGACAGATGAACAGTTGGCTTGGTAAAGGAAAGTGTTCACATAACAGAGAGACCATTTTTCTCATGAGCCATCTAACATTATGTGTCACATCTAACATTAACATTATCTGATCCTGCCCATACTAGCAGACAAGAAATCGGAAGTGGTACAAGGCATCCTTCCTGTTGAGACCAGCATTGCAACTTTTCCTGGAGGGATGTGAATGGATACCTATTCACTATTCACTCCAGGTAGTGTACCAAGTGCTGGGCAAAGAAACTAGTCCAACTTTATCTAGCTTTGTGAACAGATTGGCTTATTACACAGGTTGCAAGGAATCCCGAAGGAGAGTCTCCTCTTCCCCAGCAATTGCTTACTGCTTAAATAACCTTAGTGAGGAGCTTTATGCCTCAGAGTCTTAGGATTTTCTTCTGACTTCTGATTTTCTTGAGAGTCTGACTCCTGTGCAACCTCCTACTCCCTCCCCTTCCCTTCATAAGGACTGTTTCTTAGTGACACGCTGAGAAAACTGGCCAGACTTCCTGGTGTGTGCCCAGGCTGTATCCAGCCAAGCAGAGCACAGCACAGTGTGAAAACATGCCCATGGCTACCAGGGACCTTTTATCTTTCCCATGGGACCCAGGCGCTGCTGCTGCTGCTGCTGCTGCTGCTGCTGCTGCTGCTGCTGCTGCAAGAAATACTCATCTAAGCCTCTCAATTAAAAACATTTTTTCCTTCTGCCATTGGCCCTTTGGAATTCCCTGGATTTTGTTTCTACGAGGAAGCATATAGATTTCAAGGATATCAAGATAGCTTTGGTACAGTCTCCACATTCTTGTTCTTATTCTCTGTCATGCACATTGGGATTCTTTAAAACAGTCCAAATTTCCCTTTGACTCACTCTTGCCATCCCGTACAACTCACTCTTGCCATCCGGTACCTTAGGACAACAGAAAAGTACCAGTTAGAGCAGAAAGGCGACAAGGGACCACAGAGAAGCACCACCATACTAAGAGTCTATAGTCCTTTTAAAAGTTAAATATTCATCTACTATGTAAAGACGGTTTTTGAGATGAGACCCCATTATAGAGCCAAAGCTGGCAAGCAACTCGAGAGCCTCCTGCCCAATTTCCTGAGTGTGGAGAAAGCAAGTGGGCACTACCACAATTGGTTCATAAGATTTTTATTTGAGAAAAATTTGGCAATAGAGAATCTATCGGCAAGGTATGGTGACACGCATTTACAATAACGATGATGGACACCTGTTGTCTCAGCACATGGAAAGCAGGGGCAGGAAGATCTCAAGCTGGAAACCAGGTCAGCTAGCCTGTGCTGCGTGACTATACCCGATTTTGCAAGAGAAAGAGGGAGGGTTACTATTGGTATATTGTTTGGTGTGAAAGAGGACAATTGTGTGTACCCCTTAATTTTGAAATGTGTTACACAAGGAACACATCACCTCAGTTAACCAAAGTGACTGTGACCCAAATTCTATGTTCAAATGTGGTACCAGTTTCATGAAATGTTTCTAGTAGGATAACAAAGGAAATCATAAATTCACACATTTTTCAATAACATTGGTGGCTACATCAGGAAAGTAGGTTATATAAAGCAAGGCTGGGAAATATCCTGTATAGGCCTTAGATGCCCACTGGTGACAGTTGTGGAGGGTAATGTAGACCAGATAGAGAGGCGTCTAAGGTTTGTTACCTGGCCTTTGAAGCTCACTCGTTGATTCAAAACAAGTTAAAATGCTAAGAATAGGGGCTGGAGAGGGCTCAGTGGTTATGAGCACTGACTGCTCTTTCAGAGATTCTGAGTTCAATTCCCAGCAGCCACATGGTGGCTCACATGGTGTAATAGGATCTGATGTCCTCTTCTGGTGTGTGTCTCAAGACAGCAGTGTACTAACATACATTAAAAAAAAATAAAATCTTTTTAAAAACGCTAAGAATAAATGCCATAGTGGGGCGTCTATAGGACTCCGTCCGAGGCACAGGAACATCACGGAAGAGGTGGCAGAAAGAATATAAGGGCCAAGGATGAGACCACATGCAGGCAGGTCTTTATATTGGGTGTGTTTCAGCTCTACACCCCTGACACAGACACAGAAATGAAAAGGTGGTGTGTATATTTAAAGGGGGAGGGGCCCTCAGTATGTGGTGTACATGCATGTAATCCTAGCTCTGGGAAGAGCAAACATCTACCCTACTCGTCCTAGATAAGGAACCAACAACAGACCAAGGAAGGATGCCACCAACATCCAATGTGGTGGGCTAATGGGTTTTATTGGGGTTACTTACAGGGCTAAGTATGGGTCCTGTAAGGGATTACTCACAGGAGCAGAAGTTACCCAAGGTGGAAGGTGACTAAACTGACTAAAGGACGGGGGTGGATGGAATGACAAGGGGACAAGAGGAAGTAATACGAGCTAAATATAAGGGGGCTGGAGGTGGTTCAGTGGCTGCTCTTTCAGAGGACCTGAGTTCAATTCCCAGTAACTATACAGTGGCTCACAACCATCTGTAATGAGTTCTGATACCCTCTTCTGGGAATGCAGGTGTACATATAGATAGAGCACTCATATAGATAAAATAGATAAATAAATCTTTTAAAAAGAGTTAAATATGATCAGAACACACTATTCATGTATGAATATTATGAAACCCATTATGTATATTACTATATCCTCAGAAAAACAAAAGCTCACTCATTTGAGGACTGATGAGATAGCTCAGTAGGTAAGGATCTTGCTGCCAAGCCCGAGGCTCTGAGTTTGATCCCTGCGACCCACTGAGTAGAGAAACATGCCACTCCACCAGATGCCCCCTGACATTCACACCCTCACTGTTGCAGACATGTTACCTCCTGCAAATAAACAGAATGGAGCAATTTTTAAAAGCTTGCTAAATTTAACATATATACAGTTTTGCCCCCTGCCCATACTCTTGCCTTCAACAGCTGTTTAGCTGACCTCTCCCTTCAGCAAGTCTGACCAGCAAGTAGGGAACCAAGCTCTTGGCTCATAGAGTCCTCCCCTAACCCTGAGTTGCTCCCCCCCTCCCGGGGTAATGAGTGGCATCAGTGCATTTCTGACATCCTTTTACAACATCTGCTTATTACTGCCTCCCCTGAAGTTGAATAGACGCTTCACAAAGGCAGGACTGTGCTTTATTTTGTTGTAGTTCGCTGACGTCTTGCCAGGCCAAAAGGTCTGAGACCAACAGCCCAGCATTTTATAGCTACTTAACCGGTACCCTCCTGTCGCCTGGCAGCGCCCTCTGGCGGGCACCGGCCTGAGCCGCTCAGGTGACACTGCGCAGGCGCTGGGCACCATAGGCGTCCTGCTGTTCTGTAGAGACTTTCTGAAGTTTTGCTTTCCAGAAGATGCAAAGGGTGGAAGATTAGGGAGGGCCGGATGCAAGACCAGGCCGGCAGGAACCTCGGTATCACTTGGAAAACTTTCTTTTTTCAAGAGGGAAGATCGCTTATTTTTGGAGGGCTTTAGTTTTCCCCAGATCCCACCTCAGTGACATCTTCCTTCTCTCCTCCTCTCTGGCAAGCTCTCTCGCGGTGGGTGGCGAGGCCGTGAGAACTGACTCCAGGGAGTCACCTAGCCTTGGCTGGTAGCCCCAATGGCGCATCCTGGCGTGAGGATCTGGTTCCAATCCTGTCCTCACTGCCCCAAGATTCCCGGTCCTTGTCAGCTAGAGATTGGCACCTGGATCGCTGGCTTGTGTTCTGGGGTGCAGTGGATTGGGTTTGAAGAGTTAAGAATGAACAATCCACTTGTCAGATAGTTTTTGTTGCCTTCTTAGTTAACAGGAGGACTCAAAATGGTCTGCTTCTTCTTTTCTCGTGGCGCGCGCGCGCGCGCGTGTGTGTGTGTGTGTGTGTGTGTGTGTGTGTGTGTTTCTGTCTGTCTGTCTGTCTTTCCCCATCTACCTCCTATTGGTTTATTTTTAGATGTTGTTCTGATAAAACACTGGAATGTGGTTGTAAAAGGAATGACTAGTGACTGTAAACAAATGTGGAAAGATTCCCATCCGAAGGGCTCTTCTTCCCATAACCTGGCTGTCTGAGTTAAGGGTTTGATCCTAGCAGAGTCAGGTCACAAACACTTAAGTATTGACAGGATTGGCCCAGCTCCCTCCAGGGTGGGAATCAAGCAGGAGGCAACACCAGCCTGGGAGACTGGGGAGACTTTGTTGTAGGACCAAGGTTTCTCATGACTTTTTGGTGGGGGGATTTGAGATGGGGTTTCTCTGTGTAGCCCTGGCTGTCCTGGAACTTGCTCTGTAGACCAGGCTGGCCTCGACTCAGAGATCCATCTGTCTCTACTTCCCAAGTACTGGTATTAAAGGCTTGAGCCATCACTACCTGGCTCTTGACTTTTTTGTATGACTTGATCACAATTTTTGTTCTAAAAATGTGGGTTCTTGCCCACTCAGTTCTTGCTCTATCTCGATCCTGGTCTCTTCTTCTCCCTCTTCCTCTCCCCTCCCCTCCCCCTCCCCATCTCCCTCCTCCTTCTTTTCTTCTTCCTCTCCTCCTTCTTCCTCTTCCTCCTCCTCCTCCTCCTTCTCCAGTAGGTTTATCTTTTTAACCCCCTTTCTCATTTTGTTTGTTTGATTCTTTTTAAAATACCCTCTCTCAGTTCTCTGATTTATGATGGGCCACATCCACAGTGAACCAGGATCCCAGGTCTGCTGTGGTAGAAGCCAAAGTTTGTGGTTCATTTGCTCTGTTCAGTCAGTTATATCTAGTCCTAGATGCTAACATTTCAGTAATAAAATAATTATTCACTCATTATTTTCAACATTCTATAGTACAAAATTGTGTTTATTTGTTCCCAGTCATTCAAAGACTGATGCCAGTTCTGATGAAAGGCTCCACAGCACAGGTGTCAGTTTTCAAAGAGTCATGGCGCTCATTCAGACACTGAGTAAAGAGAGAAGGCAAATCTCAGTGGCCAAGCCAAGGCTCTCTGGCTCCTGTGAGCCCCAGCGCACATTTTAGTGTGGCAGTTCTTGGCTTTTGGACTTTATGAACCCTTAAAGTATGGGGGATACAATATAGACTTGTCAATTGGTATAACTGATTACTATATTAACAAAGATTATATTGGCAGTTCAGGAAACAAGAGATTTTATTTATTTATTTATTTATTTATTTATTTATTTATTTATAGGAAGGAACTAGAGTTGTGGAAGCTGACATTGGTTTTATTATGTGTCCAAGGATGACATTGAACTTCTTGTTTTTCTTCTGCCTTTACTTTCTGAGTACTGTCATTACAGATGTGTATAAACCTAGCTAAGAAGGGACATTTTAACAGCAAGAATTTCCAAATGAGATTCCCCCACCTCCAATACACTAGGTGGAACAGGAGAGACCAGCAGGGACCCTGATGGGCATGCGAGTCCCTTCTGGTTCCCTTCTCAGGAGTGGCCGCCTTGAGTTCCCAGGAGCTCAACAGTCAGGGCTGTCCTTTTAGGGAGCAAGTTTCTAAAAGTAGATTTCACAGAAGCGAAGCTGGCATTTCCCCCTCACAGCGTATGGACTCCAGGATCTCAGGGATGGATCTGTGTCATCACATTCCCCGTGATAAACATGGCTTTCACTGCCTTACTAGCTGACTAAATGCAGAAATCTCTTCAGACCTGGCTGTGGCTGCCCAGCACTCAGTAGGGAGTTCACCAATAAATTAAACCCAATCTCTTTCTTTGTATCTCCATTAAGTAACTAAGGAAATACTTGCTGTATACTGCTTCAAAGAGGGGAAACGACTAATACAGTGATGGGAGAGGAAATGGTTTCCCCTAAAGGCTGTTTTATAGCAGCTTGATTTCCTCTGGGCCTTGTGTCTTTGACTTGGCAGTCTATGCTGTGCAGAGGGAAGGTGTCCATGCAGTTCACAACCCCAGGTTCTCAGGCAGCTTGCTGAGCATTTGAACTGCCTGGCTGAGGTAAAACTGATAACACTCAGGGACCCACCAAGGATCAATTCAACCAGACTCTCCAAAGGGGAAGTCTAAGAGATATCCCTGGTGATTCTGATGTGTGTCAGTGGCTGAGACATTGGGTCTAGAAGCATTCTTTGTGCTCTAGTAAAGGAGACAGTTATGAGGCAGAGGAAGCTGCCAGTGAGGAGAGAATCCTGGGATCCCAGACCATGTCTGCAGCATCTTTGTAGGCACAAACCCTTGGTTTTGTCTTTTATACAATGGAGAACACGACAACCACCATACCTAGTTTTTGAGATTGTTGATGTGCCTGCATAGAGTGTAAGCTTTGATTTTGGACTATTTTGTTCTCTGAGACAGGTTCTCTTACGATCCAGGCTGGCCTGGAACTCACTATGTAGCCAGGATGACCTTAAACTACTGATCCTCCTGCCTCAACACCCTGAATGCTACAAATTATGTACCTGTGTCAACACACCTGGCTTATGCAGTTTTGGTAGCTCAGTCAAGGGCTTCACACATGATAGGCAAGCACTGATTCAAGGGAGGGCTTTTCCTAGCTTTGTGTTTTGTTGTTCGAGGCAGGATCTCACTGTAACTACTGGCTCTCCCATCTTAGCTTCCAGCTCCAATCCTAGCTATGACGCACAGCTTTCTATCAATTTACTTGTGCCACACTGCTCAACCTGAGAAATTTGTACACACACACACACACACACACACTCACACACACCATGACTTTTGCCACTGTCCACAGTGTTGGTTGTTAAGGTTGAGTTGGGGTTAGGAGAGGGGCACTGACATCTAGTGGCAAAGGCTAGAAACACTGCCACATCATAGGGGACAGCTCTTCACAATCCTAATGTCCATAGTGGTCTGGAGAGCATGGGGCCATGGGGCACACTGATGCAGCACTGCCCAACCACAATTACTGAAGGAGGGAGTGTGTGGCTGTGGGTCACAGGCATCCTGGCTAGAAGGGAGAGTGCCCAATCACGGAGTCACATAACTGCAGATGCTCGTCCTCGGCCATTACACAGGAATAGTATGCTCCAGGAAGCTGGCGCAGTACAGCCAATGGGCTTGTTAGAAAAGCAAGAGATATAGCCACAAAGAGAGTTCTTTTCCTAGACTTTGGACCTAAAAACTTTTATAAGATGAGCTGAGAGTATTACTCAGTGGCCAGAGATTGATACTAAAAAGACAAAGGCAGACCAGAAAAAATGCTGGGCGTGGTAGCAATCCAAGCACTCAGAAGGCAGAAGCAGAAGATCTCAAGTTCCAAGCCATCCTGAGCTCTGTATAACTAGTTCTACTTAGTGAGAAATGTCCTCACCCACATTCCCCCTCCCTGCTCCAACAATAAACAAACAAACAGAAAAGAAGGAGGGAAGGAAGGAAGGAAGACATAGAAAGAGAAGAGAAGCAGAGTATAATGTGGTGGTATAAGCCAGCTATTTGGGATCCTGAGACAGGAGGTTTGCTTGTCCATGTATTCAAGTCTAATCTGGGCAACAAAGAAAGACCCTACCCCACCCCCAAATCCTAGTGAGGCTGTCAGTTTGCAGAGGGGGTAGAGACTGGAGGGTCATTGGAGGCCACTAGCACACCAGCTCTAGGAGGGAACAAGAAGCTGATCCATCAGACCATGGTAAATGTAAGAAAAGCAGCAAGCTGCCCAGGAGGGAGGGCGAGCCAGACCACAGAGAAACCCTGGTACCATTGCTATCCCGTCTCAAGACCACACAATGAGACCCCTTTTCTTTCCTCAGAGAAGCTTCATGATTCAAACCGTACTAATTTGAAATTTTGTATTTAACTGATTTAATTCCAACTAGTTACGTATTAAAGAATGTTTAAAGACACATGCAAACATTCCAAATGAGTGAAAAAAAATGTCAAATTGTTATAGATCACACACATTAGTTATTTTCTGAGACAGAGACTCAAAGTCCAGACTGGAAGTTACTCTGTAGACTTTTCTGGACTGTAATCCTCCTGCTTCAGCCTTCCACATGCTAGGTATGTCTAGTTCATTAATCTCCGGGAATACATTTCCCTTCAATACTATTGATTGTGTTCAGAGATGTAAGTAACTCAAATGTAGTAGCAATCTGGTATCCACTCTAAGGTGCCCCAGTGAGCTGAGCCAGCACACCCCCTTCCCACCACTGGCTGGTTTAAGAACAAGTGCCCTGTCAGTCAAGCACCTGACATGAGCTTAGCAGTCCCCAAGGGCTTCTAGGAACTCAGTTCAGATTCCTAAGGGAGGTCCTGGAGAGCTGGGTCCTCATGCTATCGGGTATTTTAAATGTGAATGTGATGTTCGATAAAGTCTCAGAGGCAAAAGGTGGTTAAGTAGCAGGGTTGGTTAGCAGGTCTGTTAGCTCCTGTATCAGGTTGGAGACACTGATCTCCGAGTATTCTTTTTTTGTGAGATGGTGACGATGATGATGATGTATTCATCATTTGAGTGACAGATACAAAGATATAGCAGTTATTAAGCACAACTAGATGAATGTATTCAGAATGGAAGGAGACTTAGAGATTCTATGTACACGGAATTCTATTCTGATTTATATTTTGGAAAGCATATGGGTGTGGAATCAGTTTCTGCCCCGGTGTTGTTAGTTCCAAGCTGGAGACCCTGACAAGTTGTTTCATTTTTATCAGTCTTACTTTCTTTGTAAGTTGAAAGAGATGAAAATATAGAGAAATTAAGATGAAATATTATGGCTGGAACACACCTAAGACAAGATGCAAACTAGCTGTAATGGTTATTATCCAGATGAAGGAAATACAAACTTACAATTATGTTCTCTCTCTCTCTCTCTGTGTGTGTGTGTCTGTCTCTGTCTTTGTATGTGTCTGTCTCTGTCTCTCTCTGTGTCTGTCTCTGTCTCTCTCTGTCTCTGTGTGTGTCTGTCTCTGTCTCTGTCTCTGTGTGTGTCTGTCTCTGTCTCTCTGTCTCTGTGTGTGTATGTGTCTCTGTCTCTGTCTGTCTGTCTCTGTGTGTGTCTGTCTGTCTCTCTCTCTGTGTGTCTCTGTCTCTGTCTCTCTGTGTATGTGTGTCTGTCTCTGTCTCTCTCTGTCTCTGTGTGTGTCTGTCTCTGTCTCTCTGTCTCTCTGTGTGTCTGTCTCTGTCTCTCTCTCTGTCTCTCTCTCTCTGTCTCTCTCTCTCTCACACACACACATACACAAACACAGACAGCAGCCGTGAGATACAAAGCAAAACGAGACACATAAACCAGCCAAACTGCAGGAGTAATGGGAACATGTGTTGTCAAGAGTTGAGGCAAGAAAAAGCTTAATGAGCAAAAGAGGAATTTCAATCCTGGCTAATTTTTACACTTTTATAATGTTCCCAATTTTTCGAATTCCCTGCCCAAAAATTACTGCCTGCACAGTCACCTAAAAACTCATAAAAACACACTGTGAACTTTTTAATACATGATTTAAAGAAAAGCAGCAATCAAAATGCCCGCTTAATACATGATTTAAAGAAAAGCAGCGATCAAAATGCCCGCAGCAATGTTGCTTTTGTATAACCAGTAGAAAACGCTGTCTCTTCGTAAGGTGGGGTCGCTAAGTAGATCAGGTTGCATTTACACTGCACAGCTGTTAAATGGTTAAGAACTGTGCAGCACCATAAAAAAGTGGATACGCTAATGGCTTTGTTAGTGGTCAGATTGTTGGATTCTCATCCTATTTATAAGTTGCCATGATTTACTACAATATTGTTTTGCAATAAAAAGTTAATGAAATAAAAGAAAATAAGTGTAAAATTCGATCAGACCGTGTGTGACTTCGGGGGTCTAGCCTTTTTCTCTTGTGGTTGTAGCTGCAGGACTTAGCTGTCTCTCACATCCCAGGCAGGTCCCCAAGGCAGACCCGCTGGCTCTCTTAGAGGCCAGAATGTGGAAGACGTGGCTCTTTGGTTTGCCCAAACCATGTGACCACTCACCGGCTTCATAGTGGGTTCTGGGGCTGTCCTCATCTGCCAGGGACGTTAAGGAAGTAGACCCGGTGTGGGTTTTTTCTTTTCCCTGATGTTTGATATCCGTGAAATCCTGGATATCCTCCAGGAAGAAAAGTGGTCTATAGAGTTTGTGAGGGGACCCCAACTTTTGCATACAGGTGAAGAGAATTTACTTTTCTCTCCAGATTTAGGGGTGCCTGCTATCCTTAAGTGCCACATTGGGCAGGCCCAGAACTAAGAGGCCTGTGAACTAACTCACTTTCCACCCAAGGGACAGGTGTCTATGATGCTCTTTGGGGGACAGCATCTGATCAGAAGAGAGCCCCTTCGAAGTGTCCTGGCAGGCGTCAGTGGTCTCTGTGGCCTCCCGCCGCAGCGCCCCAGCCACTCGCTTCCTCTCCCCTGTGGGGCCATCTGTAACCGGGCGGGGAGGGGCGGTCCCTGGGTGTCGCCACGCACAGGCGGGTCAGCTGCGTCCAGTTAGCGGGGACAGGCTCCGCACGGAGTCGGGCGCTTAATGGGGACCATGCTGGGCCTAATGGGAAGCAGCCGCAGCACAGCGGCCAAGCCCCTTCCCACGAGGCCCGAGAGCGGCCGAGATAAAACGCATGAACCGCGAGAGGCGCTTTGATTCCAGTACGAAACAAATTATTCCTCCCGGAATGGAACAAAATCAGTCAGGGCGGAACCTCATGGCCATCATTCCTCCCCCGCCAGCCTCCGCCGGCGGCCCCAGGGCCTGATGACCCGCGACTCTGGGCAGGAACTCTGCGCTCAAAACTACAGCAGATCAGGGGAACCCCAAATCATCTTCAGAGCAGCGGTCTCCAAGCTTGGGCCCCTCAGAGGGGCCAGGTGAAGTTTGAAATGCTGGGATCCAGCCCCAGAGTTTCTGGCTCCATAGGCAGGGAAGGGTGGAGCCTCAGAATGTGCGCGGGGGGAGGAGTGTGTGTGCTTCCAGGTAATTGGGCCTGTGGTATCATTTTGGGAGCCATTTGACTGATGGGGATAGATAAGCAGCTTGGCCTTTGGGTCGGGCCACTCCACCCCCCTCAGCCCCATATTCAATGGATGAGTTCTAGTTCTAGGGGAGACTATTTGTCAATAACCAACCCCCCCAACACACACACACACACACACACACACACACACACACACGTCCACCAGGATATGAATAAACACACCTTGTTTCATGATGGAGATTGAACCCAGTGGGACTTGCCCCCACAGCCTCTGCCCATGTGTGAGCAACTGTCAAACCTTTTTGAAAACGAACCTCCTGGCGATGTCTCATTTCAGATACATGTGGCTTAGAAAAGGTTCTTCGTCCTGTGTTATCCTGCCTGGGCCACAAGTAACTCCAGACAGGAGTTTGGGGGTAAGGATGGGAGTCGGGTACTGGCAGCAAGCTGAAGAGTGGCATTTCTTGCCGAGGTTTGTCAAATGAGGGCTATACCTGGCTCCTTTCTAAAAACTTGGCAATACCTTGGATGTAGGGTCTCTGGGAAGAAAGGGCGTCCTTTCTTCACTCCTCGTAAATCTTCTCCCGCTTCTCCTTTACTCTCCCCCTTCCTTGAGGAGGGGAAAAGGCTGATGGCTGAGGAGAGGATGGACCCCTTTCATATTCACCTCAGAGTCCACTCAAAGCCACACCAAGTTCAGGCATTTCTGCCAGGGACAACTCTCAGAGGTGGTATTTCTCTTTTTATCATAGACCTGGCATTTGGCATTTTTGACATATCTGCTGGTTGACTGGTTAGGGAAAACTGTCAGAGAGGAAACCAAACAAAGCAGAATGAAGTCATATTCCTTCAGCACAACATGAACTGGGGCAGGTTTGGATTACTGTTTCCACACTTGAATGGGGCCAGTCTCTTCTGTGACCCGAAGACAGCGAGATGGGTGAGAAACACTCTCATGGGCATCCTGAAGTCTGGGACTGTGGATGGAGGCAAGAGAGGTCAATACTGTCCAATTTGGAGAGAGCTTTGGGAGAAGTCCCAGAAAAGCACAGGGAAAATTATGCCTGAGATCTTCAGAAAAGTATGTTTCTTTAGGAATTTATCATATCATTTAAGAGATTTAGAAAATACCAAATGTGAATAATCAGGGCATTTGAAATTTAGATTAAGATGTACGTCTCTAGATAAAAATAACATATAAAACCATCATTTTAACATCTATGTCTTATTGTTATGTGTATGGGTGTCATCTATGTCTTATTGTTATGTGTATGGGTGTTTTGCCTACCTCCATGTCTGTGCACCATCTGTGCGCCTGGTGCCTGAGGAGGTCAGGCCAGGACATCAGGTCCCCTGAAAATGGAGTTTCAGAGGGTTGTGAGCCACCATGCAGGTACTGAGACTCAAACCTGGATCCTCTAGAAGAGCAATCAGTGCTCTTAACCTCTGAGCCATCTCTTCAGTCCCAAATCATATTTTAATAATTCTTTTAATTTTAGTTACTTTGAGTCCTGGTTATTGTTCAGTTTCTGGTTTTTGTTTGTTTGTTTGTTTGTTTTTGTTTTTGCTTTTGCTGCGGAACTCAATTTTTGTTCTGTATTGGAACGGTCAGGGTTACTTTTAAAAAAGCCCAGATACCCTGTGGAGTCTGGGAACCATCATTTTAAAGCCACCTAAATACTCTTAGATATCAGTTGGGATCAAAAACACTTGGGCAAGTGAGTTAGTTCCTTTCTTATTACTAATGATAAGATGCCTTGAGTATGGTAACTTATAAAGATCAAGGTAACTTATAAAATGAATGTTCAATTAGACTTACAATTTCAGAAGGTTAAAGTCTATGATGGTAGATAAAGGTATGGTACTGGAGCATCAGGTGATCCACAATCAGGAGACAGAGACAGACACTGAGTTTGGCATAGGCTATTGAAATCTCAAAGTTCATCCCCAGGGACACATCTCCTCCAACAAGGCCATACCGCCTAATCCTTCCTAAACAGTTCTATCAACCAGGGGCCAAGTATTCAAACAGATGAGCTTATGGGGGCCGTTTCTCATTTAAACCATCACAACAAGTACATGATTCGATTGGTTCCAGACTAAAGGTAATGAGAGGTTAGGGGTTGCCTGCTTACCTGCTTTCCAATGAGTACTACTGATCTCTACCTCTGGAAGGGCTCACAATCAGACCTTTTTTCTCAACAACACTTCCAGTTGACAGAACCAGGATAGCACCTGACTCTGCTGGGCCAATCAGATCCTCTCAAATAGGAGAATGGACTTGAGACTCATCTCTTGCACAGAGCAGAGGCCTGACCAGAGTAGGGAGACAGGTTAATTTATTCTTATTTGTTTGTTTGTTTTTCTGCTGCTGCGAATTGAACTTAGGGAAAGGCATTCCAGTTGCTACTGAGTTGTCTCCCCAGCACCTTTAAACTGTTTGAGAAATGGGGTTCTCATTAAGTTGTCTAGACTGGTCTTGAACTTGCTGCATAGCTCAGGTTGGTTTTTAGCTTGCGGTTTTCTTTCCTTCGCTTCCCAAGTGAATGGGATTATAGGTGTGCATGAGCAGGAGAAGCAAGACAAATTAATTCTTTTCTGAAGACTGGGTTTTATGAGGAATCCCTGGCTGGCCTAAAACCTATATATAGACCAGACTGGCATTGAACTTAGAGGGATCCTCCTGCCTCTGCTTTCTAACTGCGGGATGAAAGACATGTACACCAGGCCTAGCTACAAATTAATTCTGAAGACCCTTCAACCTTTCTTGGAGTTTGTAAGTATTTTGATTGGGGTTCCAGGATCACCCACAAATCTTTATACCTATCTTCTGACCACAGTTTGGTTAATGTTTCTTGTGACCAAAGTGACATGTCATATACCAAGATGACAGTTCATAGAAACAAAATATTTACCTGACATCTACACACACGCGCGCGCACACACACACACACACACACACACACACACACACACACAATGTTGGACTCAGGAACTCTGTAAATCTACAAGGTTCCAACAAAAAATTCCTTGAAATCTCTGATTTCCAGAGACCACTTAGGAAAACCTCAACGTTCTGTTCAAATAGGAACATCAGTGATTTCCTGATGTGACTGTACGTGCTTCATCAGCATCCAGTGGAGGAACTACAGGCTCCAGGATTGCAAAGCATCATTAGAGACAGAGACAATCTCTAACGAGCTGGGCAGGGTGGCTCATGCCTCTTATGACAGTAATCAGGAGACTAAAGCACAAAGAAGCTGTGAGTTTAAGGCTAGAATGGACCACATAGCAAGTTTCAGGCCAGCCTGGGTTACAAAGTGAGACTTTGTCTCAACTCCAACCTATGTGTGTATGTGTGTATGTATGTTTGTATGTATGTATGTATGTATGATCTATGTATCTATCTGTCTGTCTGTCTGATCTATGTATCTATGTATCTATCTATCTGTCTGTCTGTCTATCTGTCTATCTATGTGACTATTTATTCATCTATCTGATTTAAAACCTTTCTCTGTGAGATTCTCTCTCTCCTTCTCTCTCTCTCTCTCTCTCTCTCTCTCTCTCTCTCTCTGTGTGTGTGTGTGTGTGTGTGTATTTGAAATTACAGGGTTAGACTGGTTGGATTAAAATTGACTTTGTTGTTTTGTTTTGAAGATAAGGTCTTGCCAAGTAACCTTGCTCTACCTTGATGTAGCCCAGGATAGCCTCAAACACATGAATTGTCCTGCTTGAGTTTGTTGCATGCTGAGATTATATCACCAAACTTGGGTCTAAATTAAAGTGGGTTTTTGTTTGTTTGGGTTTTTTTTGATTTTTGATTTTTTGGGACAGGGTTTCTCTGTGTAGCCCTGGCTGTCCTGGAACTCACTCTGTTTTTAAATGATGCCCAGTGTGGTGGCACATGCCTTTAATACAGGCACTAGGGAGGCAGAGGCAGACTTGAGCATGAGACTGACTTGATACACACAGTGGGTTCCAGGCCAGTCAAGGCTACATAGGAAAACCCTGTCTCAAAACAAAACAACAAAAACATTTTTTTTTTTTTTTAAGTTTCTTCCCAAGAGGGAAGTAGTATTCTTATCTTACCCCATCTGGTGGATGGATTTTGGGAGGCATTTTGTGTGGCAAACCAATAAAGCCTACTTTTTTTTCTCTTCTTATTCTGATTTCTCAAGACAGGGTTTCTCTGTGTAGCTCTGGCTGTCCTGGAGCTCACTCTGTAGACCAGGCTGGCCTCTCTGAGATCTGCCTGCCTCTGTCTTCTGAGTACTGGGATTAAAAGTGTGTGCCACCACAGCCCAGATAAAAGCCCACTTTTATTGTGGACATAAAAAACAGAACCCAGAAAAGCTTAACCTTTCTGGAATATGTCAGACATAAATTCAAGCTAAATGGACCTTTTCAGCCTGGCTCATTGAGTGAAATGAATCAGATTATTTGCCTTCTGAGCTCTAGGTATGCAAGCAAAAAGTGTGTGTGTGTGTGTGTGTGTGTGTGTGTGTGAGAGAGAGAGAGAGAGAGAGAGTGCAAATGGACCTTTTATTTTAGAAACAAAAATATCATTTTTGACCCAACAATAGCCGGATCCCTGTGAGTGAAGGGTTTGCATATTTTCCTGTTTTAACAATCCAAGCCCAGGCCTGATTGTCAGTAGGTCATGAGCAGCCCAAGGAGCGTGCTGGAAACAACTGCCTGAGCCCTGAGAATCTGTGCCAGAATTTTGGCTTGTGTTTAGCAGTAGCGATGGGGTCAGGAGTTGAGGGAGAGGGCAATTGCAGGGATCCCAAAGCCATAGATAGCTACTGCCAGCAGCCAT
Organism: Rhynchomys soricoides; assembly: GCA_019843965.1. Lineage (NCBI taxonomy): Eukaryota > Metazoa > Chordata > Mammalia > Rodentia > Muridae > Rhynchomys > Rhynchomys soricoides. The sequence continues at coordinate 2,960,433 of JADRCH010000097.1, read as the reverse complement.
AGCTGATATGGAGACAGAGACAGGAGAGTGATAACTATCACATGGAGCTTTCTTTGTACCATCACCAGGCTAAGAGTGTAATTATGCACTCAATGTAGGCATTGTTATTGGATTTTGGGATTTGATTTCTTTTCTTTTGTTTGTTTGTTTGTTTGTTTTTGTTTTTTTGAGACAGGGTTTCTCTGTGTATCCCTGGCTGTCCTGGAACTCACTCTGTAGATCAGGCTGGCCTCGAACTCAGAAATCCGCCTACCTCTGCCTCCCGAGTGCTGGGATTAAAGGTGTGTGCCACCACTGCCCCTTGTTATTGGATTTTGTACACAGCAGTTCAGAGAGCATAAGCAGCTTTTCTGAAGGTCAGGTGAATGCATGTTTGACCCATAACCCTCCCAAGGCATTGCATAAACCCAGGTTGCAAATACTGTTTTGCTTTCAGTTTACCTGGCTTTGGTGCTAGAGGCAGCGTGGGATGATTGTCCAAATACAGTGCAGATTCCTGCTGGTTTTCAAGCCACCCTTCCCTTTAGTCTTCCTGCCTGGGTCTCCAGCTGAGAGAGGAAGCTGTCAGAAGGGGCTGGAAGGCTCTCTTTCACAGCAAGGCAGCTACAAATATTTGGGTGGATTCTTTGTGTCCTGAGAATAGAAACCTGGTTCTCTTTATTGGCTCATTAAAAGGTTATTATTTACTGATTAACTAACAGTTGTGTATGGAATGGCCCAAGAGGTGTGGCTAAGGAACTATTCTTGATCAGGAAATAAAATTGGTGGTTCATCTACAGGATGGGTTATTAAAGAGTCATTGCATTTTTTCCCAAACAAGATCTGAAAAAATCCTTATAAACAGCATTTAAGACAAGAAGACCACAAAACTGAAAATTCTCACTTGGGAGGCTGAGGCAGGAGGAGACCCCCTGGGCTACATGTATACCACGATCCTATAACTTCTATGGAAATTATAGTCTGCTAATTTGGGAATTGGATTTAACTTCTGTTACAGCATAAGAATAAACTAAAAGAGAAGTGTCCCCAAGATGTTAGCTGTGTCACCTTCATCAGAGGATGGCTGGAAGTGCTGTAATTGTGTGTGTGTGTGTGTGTGTGTGTGTGTGTGTGTGTGAGAGAGAGAGAGAGAGAGAGAGAGAGAGAGAGAGAGAGAGAGAGAGAGAATCTTAATATTTTACTTTCCCGATTTTCAATTTCAGTTATTTTTGTAGAGGGAAAGTGAAAATGTGCCGAGTCCACCTGGAGACACACAGGTGTGGTTACTGATTTTACCGCAGCGCGGATTGCAGTCGGTGGAACATTTTCTGCCTCACTGCCAAAGTCTTCCCAGAGCCAGGACCATACATCTGAAATCGGTTCTGTCAGCAAACCTGGAGGAGGGCCCGTGGCGTGCGGGCAGAGAGAAGCACTCTCTGTCACTGCAGCGCTGCCCTTTTGTTGGGGGATGGGGGGGGGTAGACAGGACAAATAATGCATTGCAAGAATTAGGAGGCGCCTAGAGCCAGACAACGTCTGGTGGTGTTGAGTTTGAGTTCGCTAGAGGCAGGGTTTGGGGGGTCTGGATGATGCCTGAGCCTCATCAGATCCATGCTCCGGTGGCTGAAAGGCCTGTGCACACAGCCTGGAGCTCTCCCTGGAGACCCTTGAGCCCTCCAGTAGCTTGCAGCGCGCTGCAGAGGTGCTGCTGGGCTGCAGGTTCTCATTCCAAACTTGCTTTGGGGAAGGCGGATTGTCCTGGGGTCCCCATGGAAACCCGGAATGCCACAGAGTTGCCAGCGCAGAGCTTCGGATGACTTGAAGCTCATAGACTGACCCCCTCCCCCCCAACACGAGCTAATATAGGTGGGTGATGCATACGGGAGGGTTTGGTAGTCGAAGGTGCAACAGTCGCTTTAGGGATCGAGTAAGAGTAGACGCGCCTATTTCTGCACTCTTTTATGGCTGGCTGCAGCCTTCCGAGTGGCAAAGGAGGTGGCGGTGTTGTTCGGTGCCAGCAGAGGGCAGCCTGTTGTCTGTGAGGCCGAACCACAGCTTCGCCAAACCTCGGGCTGGGTTCCAACCACCCGACCCTGCCGAGTAGAGGTGGCCTTGGCGCTCCCAGAGGAGCGACCTTTGTCGGAGGACCCAGACGCTGAGGCCCAAGGGCACCCTGCGAGATGTGGTTAAGTTACAGTCCTCGGACAACCTCACTCTGCGACAATGAGGGTTTGAAGGGAAGGGCACGGGGGCGGGAGGGGGGCACTAATTGCCTCGGGAAAGAAAGCAAAGGTTCTGTATCCAAGAAATGTCTGCTCCACCCCACCCCGCAATAGAGTCCAAGCGTGTAGAAACCTTATGTTAGTTTAGTGAACGCTAGGGAAAAATTCTTGGCAAGTCCTTGGCAAGGGAGGTCAGAGGCTAATAGTGGGATGGCCCCAACATGGAGACATGTAGCTAACAGTAACCAGGTGATCCGCTCTGGGAGCAGAAGGACCTAGGGTTAGGATCCTAACTAGGGATTCCAGCCTTTCCCTGGCCATTTTCTGGGAGCTGAGCTGAAAAAACTCTGCTCTAGTCTCCGAGACACCACTGCTGTAAAATAGGCACGGTTGGCTCTGGGTCTTAAGATAGGGATTCCAGACCACAGGAGCTAAATGAATTCAGGTTTCTATTCTTGAGCTTTGGCTCAACAAAGATATTAGGTTTTTCTTTGGGGGAAACAATCTTTTCTCCATGCCTGAGTTGCTGCCTCAGAAAGCCAGGTGGGATTTGGGATCCGTGTGTACAGGGTCAGGTCAGGCCACCACTTGAAGGCACCAGGAAGTGCCTTAGCAGCTTTCAGACGAGCCTGGAACCATTCTGTAATGAGCACTTGGGTCACCCAGATATGGAAGGGATCATTGCAAATGAATGAAAAAAATCTGTGCTTGGTATGGTTCGTCTCCAAGGAAGCCTGTCCAAAGGGACCAAAAGGTCTCCGAAGCTGGGGTCCCTTGAAAACACTAAATAAACCCACTTTGGGAAGACTAGGCAAATACACCAGCATTCGTCAGCCAGAATCCCAGAAGCTTTGTCTAATTTCCGTTTCTCTCAGATTGGTTGTAAAGGGGTTTTATTTGATTACTCTGGGCTCTTTCCCCCTTCTGTAAAATTGGAAAGACGAGCATTTCTCAGGGTTGTTGTGAAAATCATGTTTGGAAACTGGTAAGCCTAAGTGTAAGTCATCATTGTGACTGGGGAGTAGCCAGGCCTGTTTACTACCTGTCTATTTTGCCAGCTAGACAGCAGGATAGATGCTAGAATCATTCATTGTGTGCACACGCATTGGCGTCATTCCTGTGTTAAATGTGCATGCTGGTCTCTGTGCAAGCACATTGACAAGGATTCTTGAACAAGGACACAGATACAGGACATCCTTCCACATTAAGCACATGCACACTGCGCTTAGCAGGCCAACGCAGGGTCTATGTTTGGAGGCAGGGTGTATACATTGTTCAGCCGATCTATTTCTACCTAGCTAGGTCAATGGCTCTGGGGAAGTAGGGTCTCCTGTGCTGCTCTGCTGCTCTAGGTTGCGGAAAAGGCCGGATCCGGGTCTCTAGGTCAGCGCGACTTGGCGCCACCGGTTCCTTTATCTCTCATCTGCTGGTGGTGGGCAGCTCCAGTTTCATTGGGGACAGAGACCCCGGGCTGGTTGACGGGGGCAGGGAGCCTGAGAAGGAGGTGGTAGAGGGTACCCTGACCCTCCTCAGGTCTAACCATCCAGAGGGTAAAAAGTATTTGGTTCAGGGAAGATTGAATGGAGCCTTCACCCCACAAGTCTTCTCGGAGGAAGTAGAACTTGGTGACTTGGGAGAATATGTGGCTTCAGGGTCCTTTGCTAAGGAAGCTCAGAGGACTATTGGACTAATTCGGGGCTTGAATGGTCAACTCTCTGCTTGGCTGCAGAGTAACTGCATTTCCAGACCAGCTGGCTGCTTGGCTCTTCTCCTCTGTTCCTTCAAAGGGGTTCTGAGCAGCAGGGCACTTGGGTGTGTCTAGGGTACCCTGGGGACGCCAAGGCCAGTGTCACAAAAGTTACTCAAGCAGGCTTGAGTTTTGCTGAGACCCAGCGATTAGTAGCCTGAGCTCACAATCCCTCTCTTGCCTTCTCTGCGGAGGGTTTGGGAAAACAGAAGACACGGTCCAGACTATTTGAAATTCAGCTGTGGGGGACAACGCCAAGCCCATAGTTATGGCAGCACAGACACCAGCCTGAATCGGTAGGGACAACCAAGCCTAGCAGTGGCTTCACAGGCTAAACACTGTTCCCCCTATGAGGAGCAGGTCCGCAGGGAGCACAGCTCTTCCCCGTCCAAATCTCTAAATAGAAAATAAAAGTGCTGGTGAGAATGAGGACCGGCAGAAAGCTCTCAGGGTAAAAGCGGCTTGGGAACACAGGCGGGCTGTGGCCCCTGTTCGATAGATCCACGACATCAGCGGGTTGGAACCGTCAACTCTCCGTACAGAGTTGAAAGGGCCATCGGGACGACCTGCTGCCCCCTCCCCCGGGATTCCACAAGGCCCTGACCCGGCCTTTATCTCAGCACGGTCAGCAGTCGCGGGGGCTTCAGGAAAGAGGACAAAGGCCCAATGTCACCACGGGCGGGGGCCCGGTTTCCTGACTCTCTGCTCACTCTAACAGCCTTTAGTGGTAGTTGGGCAAGATTTAAAATAAAAAATATGTGCCGAGTTTCCTTTCTCTCTCTCTCTCTCTCTCTCTCTCTCTCTCTCTCTCTCTCTCTCTTCTAGAAGCAAACAATAAAAAAAGCAAATGGCCAATGCCCCTTCCCCCTAGTCCACAGGGATGAACATTTCTTGGGACCCTGAACTTTTGTTTGCCAGCCCAAACAAGGCTCCTTTTACACAGATGAGAAGCCAGGGAAAGGGGTTGCTTTGTTTGATGTGCTGGTAGTCTTACCAAAGACAGTTAACCAGGCTGTGGTCTCAGTTTGGTTTTCCTCCTCCGATTGTGCCTGCCCTGCTGCGGGCTTTCGCCCCGCAGGATTCTTTCCCTTGCCTTACAGTGCAGATTACCTTAAGCTCAGACCCGCCTGCCAAATCATTCCTTCTACCTCCAAAGTATGTGTAGGGCTACCTGGAGAGTATCTCTGGAGGCCCAGCACCTGTTGTTGTTGTTGTTGTTGTTTGTTTGTTTGTTTTTGTTTTTTTCCTAGCAGCTGGTCTCAGCTCTCCCTGGACAACCCAGTGTCTTCCATTGACTCTCAGTTTAGTCCAGATCCTGTGTTGCCCGACCCCAATCCTGCGGGATTTCCCTGATCCTCAAAAAAGGCCCAGGCTAACAACCCCCCCCACACCCCCACCCGCAATCTCTCACATGAGGATGGCCACCTTCTGCTCTTCTGAAAAGAAAGAGAAAGAAAAATTCGAACATTCCCAAAACAGTGAGGAGGGAGATCTATGGGAAAAGTGTCTTTCTCAGAGAAAGCTTCAAATATCTGAGCTGAGAAAATGGCCTTGGAGGAAGCAATAGGGAGATTTCCTGGGTAAGTCCAAGAGTGCATCATCTGTGTGCCCTCAGGGTCAAGTGTTCAACAGCATCCATTCCTCATTTCTCATGTCAAGGGACTGGGCAAGGCAGACACCATCAGATTTGCCTGGAGCTCAGTAGGTTCTGGTTTGTCTGCGTTCCTGGGGTGGTCAGTGGTGGCCTGGCAATGGCAGCTGGTGGGACACTCTGGAGTTATAACTGCAGGCTGAACCCTTCTCTTCTTCCCTTCTTCCAGGAATGGGAAACTAAAATACAACTAGGTCTTTTGAATTGGAATATTTAACTATTGTAATCACTAGTAGATTCATTATCTCTGTCCTATAGATGAGAAAACAGAAATCTGAAATCAGTATTTTGCCAAGGTCAGACTTGTTGAAGGAGGACTCTGGGCTTCCTTGGTGGGTTCCTTCCCGTGTACAGGCTCTTATTTGTGCATCATCCTGCATGAGCCACCTCTCTGGGGGTAACGTGGGGTTCAGACAGCTTCATCTCAAACTAGAACCTGGGCCACAAATCACACTTCCTGCTGAACAGTCTGCCTAAACTGGCACCCAGGGACATGCTTTGTCACAGAGCCAACTGGCAGGTAGTCTCACTGCTCAGGTCTCCTCTGAGGATTTCTGAGGCTGGTGACCTGTGGCTGGAAACTTCTTTGGTCAGATCTTCAAGCAGTCAATTGTGTGAGTTTGGTTCCCGAGTCCCAGGCACTCCTTTGATACAGCCTGGAACCTACTCTGTCCAGAAAGCTTACAGTCACTGGCTTACTTGGTTTGAAGACCTGTCAGTGCTTTGCCCCTATCCCCTATGAGAGAGGGAGAGAGAGAGAGAGAGAGAGAGAGAGAGAGAGAGAGAGAGAGAGATGTTCTGGCTCCTGATTTCAACTCTTCCTACAGGTCACATGGGTTAAGGAGCAGGGGCTGCCACAAAGCAGTGACACAGCCAAAAGAACATAGTTAAGTATTATTTAAATAAAGTAGGGACTTTGAATCTTGAGCTTGACCAAATCACTTCCAGGCTTTGGGACCCTTTTCTTTCAACAAGAATTTGAGTCAGCAGTTGGAAAACTGCAGGCCTTCACCAAGATCCCCCCCACCCCCCAAGCCAATCAGAAGATGGCTACCTGGCTTCATGAAGCCTGGATTTGCCCCCAAGTTTTTACCTACCACCAGGGGGCTCTCTTTCCATGGCTAATTTTTAAATCTTGGTTTGCAAAAGACAATGCAAAGGCTAAATACAATCCCCTAGTATATCTCTTGCATTGGCAAAAATGTTTCCCTAGTCCCATTAAAGAACTGGACTTTCCTCCATCAATCAATCCACTTACTTTAGGTTTTTAGGGAATACAAAGGTCACTATAGGAATTTAAGCTTAGAGAAAATGTTGCATTCTGCTATTATGTAGGGATGTTTCTATGCACAAACAATCCCTGCTGCACACACCATTCAGTGCCGTGTTTCACAACTCCTTACCTGTATCCTTCAGAAATCGGTAGGATATTTGTATCAAGCTCTATTATTGTTGCATTTATAGAACTGTGTACTAAGGTATAATTGTTCTGCACCAGGAACTCTCTTGAATACTTTTGCTCCCACTTAGGGAATGATCTGAATCAGATTCTCTAACAAATTCAAAAGTGCAGGGCAGGGAGAAAGGAGAGAAAGGGAATTTGAGACAAGGAAGGTCTGTTATTGTCCCCAACTAGGGAAAAGGACCAAATTTTAGCGCTTTGCAGAACCCCTTAGGGCTGGAATTAGAGACAGATGTCTTTCTGGCGGCATCTATGGGGAAGTGGCTCCCTTCTCTTACCTCCTCCAGCCACTGTGTAGACTTGGAAAGCCCCCTAACTCCTTCACCTAATTTCCCTTACTTGGCAAAGCTTCCCAGCTGTGGATGCCTCTTGCTGGTTAATTCTTGGATGCAGAGAGACCTCCTCCAATGCAGGCCTGTTCAGCTTCTCCCTTTTCCTGGAGTTGGGCAATGACCTGCCCACCAAGAGCCCTATCTCCGAAGCTGTCCTCCTGTTTTCTACTCTGAACATCAGTTTGTTAGGGTGCTGACAGCTAGTCCCAGAACAGAGAGCCTCTGTCAGATGAAGTGAAGGGTGCACATACTTTGCTATCCTTCAGCAAGCCAGAAACACACACCCAGAGCACAGCTGTGTAGATCAGCACGAGGTATGAATGCAACATGCGCCGGGCTCTGGTAAGCACTACCTAATATTAGTCATACGGTTAGGTTAGTACAATCTCCTAAATATATGTCATCCACCCTCCCTGCAAGTGAATGACTGATATACAGCTTCTACACTATCACCCTTAAATAACAGACACTAGAAACACTCACACCAGGCACAGGCTACACAATTATCCGTACATTTGAGACATCGGGCTACAGAAGCACCCTCCAGCTGGAGGGATTCTCCTGCTTCCCACCGCAACTGAGATTCTCCTTTCAGTCTGTCCCCAGTGGGTGGGCAAGCTTTAGTCTCTGCCTTCCGGAATCCATAGAACCTTCTCTCACTGTAGCCTCCTTCTGAAATCTTTGGGGGAAAGAGAGTGCATTCTGAGCCAGACAGGCTTCCCTTGATCCCAGAAACATATAATCTAGATATCACCCTGACATTCCTAAGGTTAGACCTTCAGTTAATGAAGACCTATAGGTTCATTCCCCCAAGCTCTCAGCTACTCTCAGCTCATTCCTCTGGACCTGTCTCTTATCCAGGTAGGGAGAAAGGCAGGTGATAGATGCATGGGTGGCATGAGATCTAACTCCTGTTGCACAAACCCCTAGCCACTTTGGGGGATCCAATATCTGTCACCCCATTGGAAAACTGAAAGCCAGCCACCTCTAATCAACCAAAAAGATTTAATCTGCAACCAGGTCAAACACCTTTTGTATCTTCATGAGAAAATGGGTCTTAATTCGTTATTTGATAAGCCCAGTAAATAGAAAGCAAAAGCTCATCTCCATAGCATATTGTGCACCAAACCTACCCCAAAGTATTGTGCACCAAACCTCCCCCAAAGCACCAAGTTCCCTACGATTATTTCAAGATAAATGAATGCCAGTTGTTAAAAACAACAGCATGACAAATCACCTATTACACTGTAGAAAAGCTTGCAGCTTTCAGGGTGTTTCTGGAATCGGGATTTTATATTAAAAAACAAATTGTTACATATTTTTGACAAAAAATAATCCTTAGAAGTATGAGGATAGTAATGAAAACACAGCGCACGCACCTAGTACAATTATGTAAGAGGCAAAATATAAATTTACGCGGACGCAAAAATAGAACAAATCTTGCCTACAGTAGCCTCTAGCAAGGGCCTCTATCTTTGACGGTGTTAAACAGCCGCAACAGACGAGCGATGACACAGAAAAACAAACAATCTCCTGAAAAACAAAGCAGTAGCGACAGCCCGAAGCGCCTGCCACCCGGGTTGTCCTCAACTCTAGTTTGTGTCACTTTTTAAAAGAACACAATTTTTGCTGGAAAGGCTCGCTCTTTTAGCTAGCTAGCTGCTGAACTAATGCGTAAAAGAAACAATGTAAGTCCGTGTTAAAAGAAAAAAAAAAAACCAAAAAATTTATTTGGGAATTGACAAGGGACGCCCGCACACACACACAAACACAACAAAAGTGCCTCTAGTTCTCTCTAGAAAATTTGGTCCCCGAAAGACATTACTCAACCACCAGGTCACGGGATTTCGGGCCAGCCGGCTGGGGCCACAAGCCCGTGTGGGCCGGCCGTGACGAGTTTCACATTTCTCCTTCCGAAGGTGGAAGAAACAAGACATTGGAAAAACAAAAATCAGGGATGGGAGGGTCATCCGGGCGGTGTGTGCCAGCCAGGCAGTGATCTCTCCTGGCATCCAGGGCTAGAATCAGAAGATCCGGGGAAATTTGTTTTGAATTTAATTTTTAAATAGAGATAAAAACTCCCAAGTTGTAGTGGAAACCTTCTTTTAGCCAGTTCTAGTTATTTTCTCCTGCCTCTGAACACAGCCTAATGAAGTCACCACGGGAATTCTTACATAAATCTCCCAGCAGGGACGATGAAGAAAACTAAAACTTTTGATTTTGTTCTTTGGTTTTAGCAAACTCCAAGGCCATAACACTTCGTCGTTTTTTCCCCCGATGAATGTTTTATTCTTTCCCTCTCTCTTTTTTCTTTAAAAAGTATTTTTTTTAATATCTTCAAAAGCCTCACCAATCTTTTTTATAAAGACCTGGCCTGGAGGTGCCCGAAGCGATGCGCTGCGGAGCGGAGGAACCGCGGCCTCGCGAGGCGCGGGGGACGAGAACCCGGCTACAGGCCGCGGAACGAGGCTGTCCCTGCTCCAGCCTGGGGCTCAACCCCCGCCCCGCCCAGTGGGCCCCTCTGCATGCGGCTTCTGATCAGTTCCAGGAGGGATCGCAGAGCGACAGGACACGTTCTTTCCGTTCTCCGGCAGTGTGGGTCTCGCTACCCCAGCAGCCCAGCGCTTCTAGCCGCAGACAGCACGGCAGTCGGGGTGGGGAGAAAAAATAATCGAGCTTGAGTCCACCGACCTGGAAAAGAAGGCCAAGAGGTAAGCCGCGCCTCGGACACTTCGACCGCACCTCGGCCGGGGACTCATTCCCTGCGGTGGTGACTCTGGGACTCCAGGAGAAGAGAAGGTCTGCGGAAAGCACGGAGGGAGCGGCCTCGGGCCAGCATCGCGGGAAGGCAGAGGCCGCGGTGGGGAAGAGCACGGGAGGAGCCGCGGAGGCGACAAAGCGGAGTCGCAGGAGCGGGGCGGACCGAGGAAGCGCAGACGGCTCGAGGGCTCTGCATCAAGTGGCTGTCCCGGAGTGCACGCTGTCCCGCTGGCTGCTGCGGCTGCGACCCGAGCTCGGCTCCTCCACCTTCGAGGGGGACCGCGCCCGCGCGCGGTGGCACTCAGAGATCCAGGCGCGAGTGCAGCGCGCCCGTCTTGCTGTCGTGGTCCCAGTACGAGCAATGCATCATGGCGAGCTCGGGTTGCCGGGCGCAGGCGAACTGCAGGCCGGGAGCGCTCGTGGGCGCGGGTGCCGGGGGCGCGGCGGTGGCCGGGCTGGCTGGGCTGAGCTGACCCGGGGGAGGCGCGGCAGCCCCGTGATGTGGCGGGGCTGGCGGGGGCGCGGCGGCCCCGTGCAGATGGTGTGCGTGAGGGTGCGGGTGGGGATGCGGCGGTGGTGGCGGAGGCGGGGGCGCGGCGGGAGGGCCTCCCAGGCCGTTGTAGGAGTTCACGACGCCCGGAGGCAGCGCCATGCTCTGCACGCGCGAGTACGGCCCGTAGGAGGCGGCGGGGCCCGCCAGCCCCTTGACCACCGCGGCTGCACCGGGGCTGCCCGGGCCGGCGGCTGCAGCGGCTGCAGCAGCGGCTGCCGCGGCCGCCGCCATCTGGCAAGAGGCGTAGGGCATGGGTGAGGGCGGCTGCGGCAGGGGCCAGGAGTTGTTGAGGAACCCCGATTGCAGGTACTTGGGGGGCGCCAGGTAGCCGTAGCCATCGGCCCCCGCGCCCGGCACGCCGCAGCCGCCCGCCGCGCCTCCGCTCCCGAAGAGCCCCTTGCCCGGCTGGAAGTGAGCGGGCGGCGGCCGGAAGGGCCGCTTCATGCGGCGGCGGCGCCGGTAGTTGCCCTTCTCGAACATGTCCTCGCAGGCCGGGTCGAGCGTCCAGTAGTTGCCCTTGCGCTCGCCGCCGCCCTCGCGCGGCACCTTAATGAAGCACTCGTTGAGGCTGAGGTTGTGGCGGATGCTATTCTGCCAGCCCTTCTTGTTCTTCTCGTAGAACGGGAATTTGGCGATGATGTACTGGTAGATGCCGGACAGGGTGAGCCTCTTCTCGGCGCTCTCGCGGATCGCCATGGCGATGAGCGCCACGTACGAGTACGGAGGCTTCTGCGCCGGGTCCGGCTTCTCCGGGGCTGTCCCGCCGCCTTTGCCGGGGCTCGGCGGCGATGCCTCGGCCTCTTTGACTGCGCGCCCGCTCTCCGGGGCCAGCAGGGTCCCCGCCGTGTCCTCAGGCTCGGGGTAGCTGGCCATCATGACAAAAACCGGCTCTCCGCGGCCGGGCAGCCCGGGGGCTGTGCTCTCCCGGTGCAGGCTCGCCTTACAGGCGGGCGCAGGAGTAGGCGCTCGCCGCAGAGCCTCTAACTTGTGCAGGCTGCGGGGACCAGAGGCCTCTCGCGGCTCTCGCTCTTTTCTCTTTTTCCCCCCGGGGGAGCGATCGGCGGGAGTGGAAGTCAGCCTCTGGCCATCGGGAGTCTGCCCAACAGCGAGGGGCTGCAGCCCCGCCGCCCCTCCCCGCCCAAGCCAGTCCCCGCCTCGGTGGGTTTTCTTGGCTGAGCTCTCCCCTCCCCCCACCTCCCGGTTTCCCGAGGCACGACCCGCGTCGCTGGCGCAGCCGCCTCCTGGAGTCCCTAGTGCGCCAGGAGCCTCGCTCCGTTCTGATTCGTATGGGCTCCTCCGAGTTCCGCTTGCGTCAGGGGCCTTCGCCCCTATAGCGGGGCAGCCAGCAGCGCACCGGCGAGTTCATCTCGAAGTCTCATTTTTTAAAGGTCGGCAGAGCTTGGACCGGCCTCCGGAGCCTCTGGGGCCCCGCCGACAGCGGGGCTCACGCTTGAAATCTGACGGTGCTTGCTTCGCCGAAGGCTCTGGTTGGGGCTAGCTGCGCCCTGCCAGTGCCCCGGGAACACTGACCCCAGCGAGCAGAGGTGATCCAAGCCTCCTGGCAGCTTTCAGGTGAAAGAAAACAACCCCTTTGCTCTGTGCTTTGGGCTGTGCTGGGGCTAGGCTTCTAGCTTTGAGGCTTAGGGAGGGGCGAGATGTCTAGGGGGCCGGACCGGGGTGGAGTGGCCAAACTTTGCTGCAGCTGGAGGTAAACCAGCTCAGAGCTCTTGTCACGGAAGGCAGAAGCTTCGGCCTGCTCTGTCCCTCGAGCTCTCTGGGCCCGATTTGGGCTGGGGAGAGGATCTTTGGGAAGAGGCGTCCAGGAGTACCGCTGGCATAGATGCTTCGCTTCTCTGCTCTGTGGTGGAGGTAGGGACCAGCGTTCTCCTTGGAATTCCCCTTGCAATCCCACAAATTTGGGTATGTGTTTTAAAGATCAAGAGGTGTCCCTTGTACTCTGGCTTGGACAAAGACGAGGATGTTGCTGAGGGGCTTTGGGGACTGTTGCATGCGCAAGTGTCACCCGTGGAAGGCATGGGGCAAAGTCTGTTTTTAAGATTCATGAATAACTGCTCAAGTGTGCTGTTCAGAAATCCAGATATGCTTATGTACAAGGTGTGAGAGTTGTATTGGCTTATTTTTGCTTAGTGAGGAGTATGAATCAAGCACTGGAGTAAACATGGTTCGTAGATAGAACGTTTTTTTTTTTTTCTTTCTGTCTTTTTTTTCCTTCCCACCATTACAACCTTTACCTGCTTCTTCCCCTTCCAGCGTAGGTAAGGAAGGAAAACCACAGGTTGGGGAGGCGCTTGCTCACATCTCAGTCACGAACTGACAGTAGTTCTGATCCTCTTTTCCCTTGTCTTTAAGATAATAACAGAAGTCTGGTGGGGATCCAGTTACATCTGCGAAAATAGAAAACGGACTTAGAGGAATTCCGTGCCAGCACAAAATCAGGTGTGCCCTTTCACTCAGCCTTAACACAAGTATGCAGTCTTGGAAATGTGAGAGAGGCCGAGGAAGAGTGATCAGACACGTTGTGAAGGATAAAGATCTGAATGAATGCCCCGACCTGTGTCAGTGATTGGCATGTCTAGGTGGCTACCCCAGTGCCTGTTTCTACCTCCTTCTCTCAGATTGCTTGGACTTTAATTAAGAGTCTCCAGAATCCCAGGAGCCCACATTGGTCAGTGGCAACAGCATTCCGAAGACCACTTATGTATAGTGTGTGCTTCCCACTCTGAGATGAAGGGAAAGGATTGTGTGTGTGTGTGTGTGTGTGTGTGTGTGTTTGTGTGTGTGTGTGAAATCCAGCATCTCAAAGATAACTCCAGAGAGGTTAACAGGGCAAACCTGGCATAACCACCAGGATTCGAGGGAGCTAGGCTTCTCTTAAATTTCTCCGGGAGATACCCATTTCTAGCCCTTATTGACAATATCCCCAAGTGGTCTCCTTGTTTTACTAAGCTATTTCTCACTGCCCTGAGCACACTCGAGACAAACAGCACTTCTTCAAAATTTGTCTGCTTTCCGAGTAGGCCTGCAGGTGTTTGTCTTCTTCCTCAACATCAGGCATGCCCAGGCTATGCGTCTGGGGCTGAGTCTGGTTGGTCTGTGCAGGGACGAAACATCTGGCGTTGGTCCGGTCGAAAAAGGGTGGAGGTCGGTTTCCCCCTTCTTCATCTTTTTCTTTCTTTCTTCTTTTTTCTTTCTTTTGACCACCCAAGCTGACCCTGGGTCTCATCCCCCACCCCCTCCACGGCTCCATTTCCGCTGCTCAGCTCCTCAGCAGCCAGGTGTGACAGCATTGTTGCATGTGTCATCGCTTCCCTGAATTCCTCTGTCGGCTCCTTTTTCAGTCTTTAAGGAGGCTGAGGGGTGTGTGTGTGTGTGTGTGTGTGTGTGTGTGTTGGGAGTGTAGGTCAGAATCTCTTTAGGATTTTTTTTCCCCCTGAGTGGAGATAAGAGTCATGCATTCCTGAGAACTGACTTCTTGCTGTCCTTTGCAGGGTCGGTACCCCAATCCCAGGTGGAGAAAGGGTGCCTCTTGTGCGAACAAGGCTGGGAAACAGAACTGCAGGCGCCCCGAGGGATCACCTTCCGGACCTGCGCTTTTGGCCCTTGGTAAGCAGCCAGAGCTAAGAAGACCCGGGCGAAGCTACCTGCCTGTTCAGCGGTCCAGCAGGAGGTGGATGCCGCAGGCGCTCTAGGACGTGGAGGGGTGGACTTTGATTTACTACTCACTCCTACCCAACCCCCTTAGGCAGGCTGGGTAAGGCCCCAGGTCCTGACTAGAATGGGATTCTATTCCTCTAGGCCTGTTTTGCAGAAGTTGTGCGGGCCGCTGGCTTTCGCCTGTTCCATTCTGGCAACGCTGGGCACCATTCACTTAGTAGCCTCCGGCCTGCGCCCACCTCCAGAGACGTCGGTCCTGATCCAGGCGGAGCTCTGTGTTTCTCTGGCCGGGGTTTTCAGGAGCCCTCAGCGTCTCCAGCTCCTTATGCCTCTAGAGAAATGCCTGCCTATGCCCTGCCAGGGAGCCATGGACAGACCAGTCTCTCAGCAAGCTGCTCTAGCGCTCCGAAGTCTAGACTGCAGCCAACTTGAGCACGTCGCCGATCCCCGATGAAGATGTTTTTCTCCTGGGCTGAGCTTCCTGCAGCTGCCGCAGAAGCACCGCGAACCGCCACGCGAGGCAGGCTGCTGTTTCCCCAGCACCGTTCAGGTCGGACGTTCAGCCACCCGGCTGTCTGCTAGTCCCTCAGATCCTCTTTCTTATCGGTCCCAGCCTGAGTTCCCGCGCCAGAAGAGAAGAACCAGGAGGCTGAAGTCCTCTTCCAAGCGAGCTGCCTCTGTATCGCACTGGAAAGAGGAGAGCTTCGCACGCGGGGTGGGTGTGTGGGGTGGTACCTCCCTACCCAACCTCCAGCTTCATACCTACAACTTAAGCATTCACACACATTTCTCTAACACACAGTGACCCCCATCCACCTCTCTCCCTGTCAACCTTCAATCTTCTCCGACCCTTTACTCCCCCAGCTCACCTGCTGTAAAATACTAGTTCAGATCCTGAGCAGTTTAGCAGAAGTGTGTTAAATCACACACCAGCATGCCCGCCCTTTTCATGGCTTCCCAATCGATTGCTCCATGTGAGGGGATTTCCATTTTGTGAAAATCTGTCAGACTGTGGATTCAGAGTCCCAATAATGTTCTCAGGACACTTGCTGATCAGGTCAGGGCCACTTTGTTTCTCAAAGGCGCCAGATAACTTCAAGCCTGGCATCTCTCAACAGTGTTTGCTCAGAGATGGTTCTAGAACGAGGCAATAGCTTCGAAGATGCTGTCCTGGGAAGTGCTCCCAGGAGAGGATTTGTGGACAGTGAGAGAGCAGGAAGTAGGTTTCTGGACAGGGTCAGGCTGGGGGGTGGGGGCACCCCTATAGCCAACAGCCCTCACCTTGGGACCACTTCTTATCAAGTATCTGAAGAGTTCATATGCAAGGGCTTTGCATTCTGAGCAGCCCATCCTTCCTTAGGCCCCTTTGTAGACTAATTTAGGCCTTGCTGGGCTCTGGGTTTGTGATTGGACACAATTACTGGCAGACTGCTGTGGTGGCACAAACCCGTCTGCATTCGTGGTCTTTGGCAGTGGATAATTGAGGCCCCTGGTGTGCCCTGTTCCAGGTACCATTTGGCTTTGGCGTTTTGCTTGGTGAAATGAAAGATCAGTGACCTGTCTGAACAGAAAGCATACTGTTGTGCGGACATGGGAACTCAAGTCCAGAAACATGCATGGTCTATGATAGCTCACAGAGGTACCTGGTGCAGAAAGAATGGGGTCCTTATGCCTGGCTGTGTCTTTTTGTTTTAGTATAAGATCCCACTGTATAGTCCTTGCTGGCCTGGAACTCGCTTTGTAGACCAGGTTGACCTTGGCTGAGATCTGCCTGCCTCTGCTTGTTGAGCACCTGCATTAAATATATGTGCCAGCAAACAGCATACCACAGTCTCTATGTACATAGTGTTGACAGGCTGGAGGCCTCTACAGTGGGGCAAATGATACAGGCTCTTGTTTAATTCTCAATTATATCAGCATGGGAAATTAAGAAACTTTGTCTTGCTTCCAAGTTTTACATTTTTATCACTTTTTGAAGAGCAATATATCCACCCAAACCCCGGCTCCCAAATACAGAAGGCCTGCAGTACAAAATCTCTTTCTCACTCTTCCTGTTACCCATCTCACAGGCAGCCAGAACCCTGTATTTTATGCCTATTCAAGCATGGACACCGTTTTTCTCCTGCACACTGCCACTTTCATAGTTACAGAGTAGCAACTAGTGCCAGGAGTTAGAAATCTTTTATATCAGTCTCTCCCACCCCCAGGGTCTCTCTCTTAGCTCAGGCTACCTTGGAGCTTGAGATACTCCTCTTTTAGACTCTGAGATTTCAGATTTGTGTCGTGACGCCCCATCTCATTGCATTTTCTTGATAGAGCGGAGAGGGGCTGTGTTCGTGCATCTTCACTGTCAACTTGATTGAATTTGGAATCATGTAGGAAACAGACTTGTGAGCCTGTTTGTGCAAGAGGGCATCCCACGGACTGGGGCCCTGGACTGAATACGAAGAAGGGAGGAAGTCAGCAGAGCACCAGTGTCTATCTCACTGCTTCCCGATTGTGGACACAATGTGACCGTATGCCTAATGCTTCTAACTGTCATACTCTCTCTGCCATGATGGACTTTATACCCTCAATCTGGGAGCCCAAATGGCTTTTATCATATATGTACATGTACATGTATACCTGTATATATGTATATTATTTTAAGATTTTTATTTTTTATTTGTGCATGTGGGTGCTACTCAGTGGTATGTGTCTATTTGTCTCTGTGTGTCTGTGTGTGGTGTGTGCCGTGTGGGAGGGTGCCTGAGGATTCCAGTCAAAGTCCCAGGCAGTTGTGAACTACCCAGTGTGGGTACTGGGAACCGAACTTGGGTCCCCTGGGAAAGCAGTAAATTCTTTTACTTCCTGAGCCATCTCTCTAGCCTTTTTTGTCAGATACATTAGCACAACTAGCACAGCGACAGGAAAGTTAATTAACACAGGGGTGTCTAGGTTCTTTCCAAGCCTTTGTTTTCAAAAGCAATACTTCAGTGTACAGTCTTGTATACTTAATTTTGTAGACATATCCATATATTTGAAAGCAGCATTTTTTAGCAGTTGTCTCAAATGGTGTGTACATTTTACAAGTTTGGTATGTTATGCAAAGCTGTCTTCCTAGGAAGCACCAGTATAGACTCCCATCAACAGTGAATTAGAAGCTGGGCAGTGGTGGCGCATGCCTTTCATCCCAGCACTCGGGAGGCAGAGGCAGGAGGATTTCTGAGTTTAAGGCCAGCCTGGTCTACAGAGTGAGTTCCAGGATAGCCAGGGCTACACAGAGAAACCCTGTCTCGGAAAACAAAACAAAACAAAACAAAACAAAACAAAACACCAGTGAATTAGATTCCAGTTTCTTTTAGATTTCAGTACACACTTTAATCTAGGAGAGAGTTCTCCCATGTAGCCCAGGCTGACCTCAAACTTGTGTGTCTTCTGCCTCTACCTCACATGTACACATCTCTGCTTTTCAAGGTAGAGATCTTACAGATTAACCGAGGACTCATCTGCATCTTCCCTTGGTTCCTTTCCGTCTGTTTCTCTCCTGTAGTGATCATCATGGCAAATTTGGTGTTTAACATCCCTGTACCTGTTATGACATGTGTGCAACACGTGTATGTACTCCTAAGCAATAAATCAAGTTCTGGGTTTCATAACTTTATATAACTGCTGTCTGGTTGTTCTAAAAGACACGCACTTGCTTTTTGAATTTGACCATATGTTTGTGAAAAAGTTCCTGGTCGGTACACAAAGACAAGCGCTGCTCACTCTCCCTGTGTGCCACCACTCCATTGTATGAACACACGGTGGTTTATTTATCCATGTTCCTGTTGAGAGGCATTGGGTCATTTCCTAGTCTTTACTGTTGCCCATAGCCCTGCTTTGGGCTTTCTTATACAGTCTGCTACTGAGCATTGGCTGCACTTTGCCAAGGGTGGGAGTGCTGGGTTCAAGGTGATAGACCTCAGTTACCACCAAGCAGAGCCTCAGCTGCTGCTAGTGGAGCCACCATCTTGCTGGAGCCAGCCACCAAGATGGAGCAGTGGGAGAGAGTGTAAGCTTGAGTTTCAGCCATATCACCAACATCTTGGCTCTGTGATGTATTTGCTGGGTGGCTTTGGAATGGTTTCTCATCCTCTCTGTGACTTGGTTCTCCTGAATGCAAAAGCAAATGGTTATGGTAATAGCATCCAGGTTGTGGGGTTCCCAAGTAGACAAATTGAGGTAGTGTATATAAGTATTCAGTGTAGAGTCTGGCAGGAAAATCTCAGTAATCAGTATTCATGATATAAGAATACTTGTATATTAGCATTTCTATGTTCTGCCTGTGCTCCTCTCTGTTTCTCCTGGGTCTCTTTATGTATGTGTGTAGGCTGGAGGTAACCCTTGGGTGACCATTTACCTTGTGTTTAGAGACATGGTCCCAGCAGGCCTGGAACTCATTACATAGCTGAGACTATCTATCCTTAAACTCTTGATCCTCCTGCCTCAGCCTCTAGAATTCTGGGATTACAGTTGTACACTACTATGCTATGTCTGCTTTGAAGGAGACTACTTGGATCCAACCATGGAGACACCTATCACTTCATTTTCAAGAATTTCAATTTGTGGGGCTAAAATATAAACACTGAAGAGAACATAACTATCATACCACGGTTGCACCTAAAAGCCGAGAATGGCCTTTTTGGTATAATGCATACCTATTCAATGTTCATATTTGCTCAAGTTGGTCAAGAGATTTTACAGTTGGCATCTGCATTATTATTATTATTATTATTATTATTATTATTATTATTATTATTTTAGATTTTCACAATCACTGATGACCACTGCCTAGAGACATTATTCATTAAGAGTTACAAAAACAGTGGTAATTTAATTCTATCATTCTCCAGGAATTAATTAAACTGCTTCACAAAGAGAAACTTAAAAGAGAAAGAAAAGAAACCAATAACCACGATTGGGGTTGTGAAGGACAAGCATGCAAGTGGACATTTTTCTTATGTTTATGACAACAACCATGGGATTCCAGATAGCCACTTGGGAGACCACTGACCTCATGGTTCTGAAAGGTTGGGCAGAATCTTCTACCCGAGAAGAAAGGAGAAGAGACAGGATGTCCACCAAACACACCGACTTCCCATCACACTGCTGGTGTCCTTGCTGACACGTGCTGCATGACCGTTTGGCCTGTGAAAGGATATGGGAGTTCGGCCCATCAGAACTCCACGTAACAGGGCCCCACAATCGGTTGCTCTCCAAGCCCATGTTCTAGTGCAGCAGGAGGGAAGATGCAAAAGGGGGTGAGGGGACTTGAGTCTGAGCAATCTGAGATGGCCTCGCAGGTGAGAGTTGGGTCTCAAGGGGAGAAAACAGGTTTTCAGTAATCCCACATTTTCTTGCAGGCACTAGCGTCCAAGTCCAGGGAGGCTATCAGCCATACACCGACAGGGACCGAAGTAGGTACCATGTGCTCTAGGATGTGTAAGCAAAGGTCTTATTGTGCTCGAGGTACCCACATGTTCAGTATGGTTTAACAAGGTGTCCATGTGCCAGGGGGATGAATGGGGATGGTCTCTGGGCTATCTCAGGATATCCACCTGTGTATTCTGGATGCTTACGTCCTCCTTGTCTTCTTGAAATAGGGGTGCATTCTTCTGGTTGCCCTCCGTGGGCATAATAAAGTTGACTTGCTCTTAAAGTCTTCCTATATGCTCATTTATTTAAAAAATCATTATTTGTGTGTGTGTGTGTGTGTGTGTGTGTGTGGTGTGTGTGATGTGTAATGTGTGTGTGGGCACAAGTGCCATTCAGCATGTGTGGAGGTCAGATGACAACCTTGTGGTAGAGTTGGTTTTCTCCTTTCACCTTTATGTGGATTCTGGGAACCAAACGGGTTGCCAGGTTTGCCTGGCAAGCCCCTTTATCTGCTGTGCCATCTGGCTGGCCCACAGATACTCAGTCTCACAGAATCTCTCCGAGGCCTGACTGCCCCTTCTTGAATGACGGCAGCTGGGCCCTCTTTGGGCTCCTGAGCACCTCTCCCATGCTTACTCCTATGGGAGAAGTTGCCATCCTATGTCACCATCTACTTGTTAATTTATCTGTCTCCTTCCACTAGACTGTGGACTCCCAGAGGGTGGGGCTGGCCAGCCCTCTCCCATCGCTGCATCCCCATTTCTGCCTTCCCATGCTGGGATGTCCATACTAGCTTGGAGCTTTTGTACTCCAGTGACCTTCCTGCCTCAGTTTACGGTAGCTGAGATTACAGACTCCTGTTACACCTGACCTCTTACTCATCTTTCTATTATTTTATTTTTATAAGTATGAGCTTTTATATGTATGTATCATTTATATGTATGAGCTTTGCCTGCCTGCCTGCCTGTATGTATGTATGTGCCGCTCCTGTGTGCCTATGATTGGTTGGGAGCCACCTCTAGGGTACCAGAAACTAAAACAGAGTCCTCTACAGAAACATCCAGTGCTCTTGGTGGGCGAGCCAGCTCTCCAACCTCATTCCTATATTCTTAAGTGCTTGATGTGTACAGTGTCTGGCAGAAAACACTTATTGAATAAATGTTTATAATTCCATATTTAGAGTCTTTTCTTTTAGGTGAACTTTTAGTCTGGGGAGGAATTAGATATTCAACTAGTCATTGATTCTGATTAGTTTAATATGAACCAGTCCTATTTTTTCAAAAAAATCAGTTATGTTCAGGCAGTGGTGTTGCATGCCTTTAATCCCAGGACTTGGGAGGCAGAGGCAGGTGGATCTCTATGAGTTCAAGGACAGCCTGGTCTACAGAGTGAGTTCCAAGACAGCAAGGTCTAAGAGAGATACCTTGTCTTGGGGGCGGGGGCTATAGGTTTTCATTTGTTTGTTTGTTTTTAATGTGTATGGGTGTTTTGACTGCATGTATATCTGTGCACAGTGTGCATGCTTGGTTCCTGAGGAGTCCAGAAGAGAGCTTCAGATCTCCTGGGACTTGAGTAACTGACAGTTATGAGCTGCTGAGTGGGTGCTGGGAATCAAACCTGGATTCACTGAAAGAGAGCTGAACCATCTCTCTAATCTGAACCAGTCTCATTTTAAGTATAGGTGGGTGAGAGGTAGGGACTGAGGGAACTTGGCTCAGTGTTGGTGGCTCTCATTAGTGTCCTCATGGAAGCAGTGGTGTCCACATGAAGAAGCGGCAGAATGGAAAAGGGGAAGAGCACTCTGAGACAGGGTCTATGACACTTGGGTGGAGGACAGAAGACAAGGGCACTGCCTCTCCGTGTGCCAAGCCTGCTTGTGCAGCAATGAGTGGGAAGTTCCCTCGCTTTAGAGAATCACCCTGCCTCTTTGGGGGTGTCATCTTTCTGCCAGGAGTCTGAATCCAGCACAGGAGTGCATGCAGGCCCCCAGGCCAGGAAAACCTAGGGCAACTCTACCTAGGCAGGCACAGTTTCGGAGGCTAGCTGAAGTCCCCACGGAGTCATGTGTACAGCCTTTAAAGACAGATAGAACTGCCTGGTTCTAACTTGTTATGGGAATGAGCTTTAAGGCACAGCTTCTTCAACTGTTGGTCATTGTACGAGACTGGCAGACCCTGGGGGAAATGGTAATATAAAAAGGTTTCTCACAGGTGAGGATTAAAAATCAAAAGCAAAAAAGAGTTCAAAATCAAATGCATAATCCTGGTATTTTTGGCAGGGCTTGCTTGCAGCAAGTGGGAAGACTCTACAGCTACCTCAGTTCTGAGCACACAGGTATGCTAGCCGGAATCCCTGAACTCAAACTGGAGACCACTGAGTTGTGAAACAGTGTTTTTACTGTATGAGGGAAGTTTTCTGCTTTTAAAGGAAGCACAACGATTTAACTATGGCAAATAAAGACCTCACAAATGTTTTCCCGGGGCTGGAGGGATTGGTCAGTGGCTAAGAACATCATTGCTCTTTCAGAGGACCGGGTTGGATTTCTGTCACCCACAGAGTGACTCACAACAGTCTAACTCCAGTTTCAGAGGATCTGATGCTCTCTTCTGGTCTCTGCTGGCAGAGACACGGTGCCCTACATACATGCTGGCAAAGCAACCATACACATAAAATAAAAATGATTTACAAATGTTTTCTTGTTGCCAGCCCTCATTGTGTAGTATCACATTGGTCTGTCCCTGGATCGTATTTGTTAGACTATTTGGTCTTTAAGATTGCTGTTTGAGTGGCTGACTCCAGTTACATAAGAATTATTTCATAAGCCAGACATGGCGGTATACTCCTTTAATCCCGGCTCTTAGAGACAGGGCCAGGTGGATCCTTGTGAATTTGAGGTCAGCCTGGTTCACATAGAGAATAGCAGGCCAGCCGGAAGTACATAGCAAGAGCCTATTCAAAGGCGGGGGAGGACTACAGATGGAGAGGTGATTCAGTGGTAAAGAGCACTGATTGCTTTTCTAGAGGACCACAGCGCCTACTTGGCAGCTTACAACCATCTCTAATTCTGTTTTTAAGGGATCCTTTGTCCTCTTCTGGTTTCTAAAAGTGAAATGACTCTAAACACACTTCTGCCATTTCGCACTACACTTTTACATGAAGTAGCATTCTTGGCGTTGGTGATCATCAAAGTGCGCCTCAACTGGGAAACACATTGAGGATGCTGCGCGTCCCGCAGTACATGCTGCACACTTGAATGCCCACGTGTGCACTGAGAACATGCACATAGTTATGTGTGCAAACTTATGCCCCCTCCCTTGAGTCTCAAGAGACCCCTCCACCTAGAACACCTGTTAAGATATGGTTCAGAGTTCTGGTTCTTATTCTCATGTTACCGTTCACACAGCTCCTGGTGCCTGTCACTTTACCTATGTTAGCTTGTTTCTCTTTCAGCAAGGCTTTTCATATAGACACGATTTTCCTGATTTTACAAATGTGGAAATTGTGACTCAGGGAAGATAAGCATCTTGTCTTGATCACAAAGCTCTTCCACTATTGGGCCAGACTGCAGTTGGCCCTTCTTGCATGTTCTCTCTCTCTCCCCCTCTCTTTGCCTCTCGCCTCACTCCCTCTTATTCTTTTTTTGTTGGTGTACATTCAGCAGGGGCTGCTTTCTGGATTGACATCTTTGGCCTGGCCTGCCTTGTGCCCCCACAACCTCCCACTTCCAGGCCACAGGGACTTCACAAGAGGCTTGTCTCCCAGATTAGCCCCAAAGACAACAGGCTCCTGAAGAAGAAAGCCAGCTGAGGCACAGGGAGGCCGGGGATGGGAAGGGCTTCCCTAGAAGCAGTGGGGAACTTCCTCCTGGGAAAGCCAGAAGCAGGCCAGTTCCTCTCCAGGGCCAGGCAGCAGAGCACTGGGCCCCAGCTGTTCCTGCCTGGTCTCTTAGAGTCCTGATCACCCACCGGAGACTGGAGGCCCTGCCTGCTCACTGCCCATTGTCCCAGCACCACAGTTCTGCTTCCCATGCACCTCCTGTTTACACAGGAAGCCCTTGCTCCTGGATGTCACCTCCCTCTCTTGATGGCTGGATCTAAACTTGTATTCTTCATAGGCTGCTTCAATGAATGGGACTGAAGTCATCGAATTCTGTTTGATGGCAGAGTAGATAAAAGGATGGTCTTGCTGGTGTGATGACAGAAACCTATAACTCTGGCACATCAGGGACAGTGTGCATGAAGAACAGGGGGTTAAGGCCAGCCAGGGTTACAAAGAGACCTAGTTTCAAAACAACAAGAATGCTTCATGCATCTTGTTCTGAATGTGGCCACTCACTAGCTGTCGGATCTTGGATATTTATAACAATTTCAGTCCACACTCCTTTTCTGTGACATCAAGATACACAGAATATGGAAGGTGAGCGGAACACAGTGTGTACACATTAATTATAGATCTTACACTTTAGCTCCCCCTGTGGAATGCATCTGATTTCAACTGTGCTAAAAATACAGGTTTAAAACCGTGGCTTCCAAATTCTGTGTGGTCTTTTCCTTAAGGCCCAGTCTCTGTCCCTTCCTTGAATCTCAGTGGGTTTGTGGCTGCCTGGAGATATTTGTTGCAGTGGAAGTCATGCTGTGTGGCTTCCCAGGCTTTGTTTGTGTTGCTGGACCCTTAACCTTCAACCACACAAGTCACCATGTAAGAATCTCCTCCAGAATTTGGCAGACAAGAATTGTTCTTTTTAAAAAGATAACATTGATTTAGTTTATGTGCTCATGTGTATGTGTGTGCATGTGTATATGTATATACATGTATGTATGTGGGTATGATGTATGTGTATGTATGTGTGTGCATGTGTAGAGGTCAGAGGGTAACCTTTGGGAGTTGGTTCTCTCATTTCTACCTTGTGAGTCCTAAGGATGACTCAACATTCCTATCAGGCTCAGTAGCAGGAGCTTTACCTGCTGAGCCATCTCACCAACACCTATTTTTCTTGATGCACCATCAAAGGAGTATAAATAAAATTTCCCAGTTAAATAAAATATTACTCAGTGAAATCTCTAAAGAGTATACAGAACTAGGATCTCCCTCCCTTACCAACAAAAATGGTAAAAAATGAAAAAAAAAAAAAAGATAAAGTGTGGGATTGTGTTTAAATGAGGAAGGGATATTCTCATTAGACCAGAAATAGTGAAACATTCCAGAACTGAAGAAGTCAACGTGATGTGACAGCCATGGTAAGCAGAAGTGATTCTGAGCAGCATGCCCCAAACACATGCAGAATAACGTCTCAGATGAGGCACAGACAATCAGGAGTGACCGAACAAGAGCGTTTGTCCAGCTTGTGTGCCCACGCAACTGGTCCAGGGATGTTTTTCACAGTCACTGCTTTCTTAAGAGTTAACCCATGCCTGGATTCTCTGTGCACCTCCAACCCTCACCCCCTCTTGAAGTCAATGTACATCCACTAATGTCTGTGAGTCTAACTTTTTGACTGAAAACTCAGATGACAATGTAGCTGAATATAGAACACAGGAAGAACAGTTATTTTTCTCTAACATGTAGAGGATACACACACTTTGCATTATTTTCTGGCATCTGGCATCTGTGGTTGCTGTCATGAAGCCTAATCATTCCTTTATAGGAGACTTGTTTCTTCTCTGACACTTTTAGGATTTTTTTCATGTTTGCTACAATGTGTCCAGGCATGAGGTTGTTTGCATTTAATTTGCTTGGGGGCATGAAATGCTTTGTCCTTATGAGGATTCATCTTTTTCATTGCTACTGAAACTCACAAGGACTGAATCTTTTATGATGGCCTCTTTCCAATTCTCATGGTTTCTTATTCCAGATTTACTGGGCCCTAGCTCTCTCTCTATTGTTTTGCCATGCTGTCCAATCCTGTGGATAATTCTTGTAGTGATTTTCTATGTTACAAATTATCTCTTCCAATTCATGTGACCTATGAATTTACCTGCTTATTGATGATTTAAAAAAAAAAAAAAACCCTAACAAACAGGGTTCTGCTATATAGTCCAGGTGGGTCTTAAAACTTGTGATCCTCCTGCCTCAGCTTTCTGAGTTCTAGGATTATAGGTATTTGTCACCACATCAAGCTGATTGATGGCTTCTCACTCTGTGTGAATGATCTCACACAGGCGTATAGGATGCTCACAGATTTGTGTTATCCCTGTGCATGGGTTACCTAAGTGTTCTCTGTGTCTTGTCAGTTTTAGTATATGTTCTACCAAAGTAAGCATGACCATGTATTCTTAATTCTCAGAAGCTTTATTTGGTTCTTTAAGAAAATTCCTGGGATTTGTTATTTATTTGTATGTATGGTTGTTTTGTCTGCATGTATGACTGTGCACCATGTGTGTGCACCGTGCCCACAGAGGCCAGAAGAAGGTGTCAGAATCCTTGGAACTGGAGTTATAAACAGTTGTGTGCCACTATATGGAAGCTGGGAATGGAACCCAGGTCCCCAGAAAGCAGCAAGTGCTCTTAACCACTGAGCCATCTCTTTAGCCTCTGACTGGTGATTTCTTTATCTGAAAGAATGTTGTATTGCCTGTATTGTAGAGTTTAGCATCACAGAAAAATTTTATTCTGGGTTTGTGAGGTGTTTTTTCTGTTTATTTGCTGATATTTTGGGGTCAGATCAATGTACAGGATGCTGTAAGTCCAACTCCACAGCCCTTGCCTGCACAATAGCGCTTTGATTTCCCCTGGGAGACCTGGAAAAGACAAGCTTCTGAGCTATATCTCAGGTCAGATGAGAGGGTGGGGGTGGTGATTTCTAGCCCCTCTTTTCTACAACACGTGCAGCTTTCCAAAAGTCCTGAGTTATTGGATCCAGGGCCTTGCAATTAGCAGGGAAGTGCTTTGCCACATCAACACCCTAAAGTTATATTTAAGGTTTTATTTTTAAATAATAAAGCCATATATATAAATTTTTTGTGGGTGTGAATGCAGTGCCTATGGAGTCCAGAAGAGGGTGTCAGATTCCCTGGATCTGGAATTACAGGTGCCTGTGAACTACCCTACCCGGACAGAGTTGAAGACAGAACTCTAAAACTGAGTGGCGTCGGCACATGCCTTTAATCCCAGCTGTCTGGAGGCAGAGGCAGGCAGATCTTTGAGTTCAAGGCCAGCCTGGTCTACAGAGTGAGTTCCAAAACAGTCAGGGGTACACAGAGAAGAGAAACCCTGTCTTGAAAAACAAGAACATAAACAAACAAACAAAGCAGAACGAAAGAAGGAAAAGGAAAAAAAAAAAAAAACAGACAAAAACCCAGAACACTGGTTTCTGCAAGAGCGGCATGAATTCCTCTTCACCTCCTAGCCCCATTCCTGCCTTTTTTTTTTTTTTTTTTTAAAGTAAGTAAATTAATTATTTAATGGTGGAGATTGAATTCATGGCACTATACATGCTATTCTTGTAGCTTCTCAAATGCATTTTATTTTTAGTTGACATGTAGTGATTAGGGACATTTATGGAGACACCATGACACTGTAATATATTAATACAAGGTAACTGTGACAGGGTAACTAACACTGATCACATTGGACATTTACCACTCACTTGGATTGGGCACAGCTCAAGTCCTGTTTAGTAGATATTTTGAGACATTCTTTTGAGAAATGTTATCCTACTGTATTATTGAATATTAGAAGTCTTAGGTTTTTGAGCTAAGGAGATGTCCCAGTGGGAAAAGTGCTAGCTGCACAAGCATGATCAGGAGAGTCCAGATCCTTAGCATGTGTGTAAAAGCTGGGTTCTGTAGCCCCAGTGCTGGGGTCATGGGTGTGGAGGTAGGTGGATCCCAGCAGGCATGTTGGCCAGCCAGCCCATCACACACACACACACACACACACACACACACACACACACACACACACATGGGGGGGGGGAGTAAGAGATGTTCTGTGAGCCTACGGTGAAAGATTATTTGTTCTGTAGTTTCAGGTCACACTGAACTCTTGCAAACCCGTTTTGTATGCTGTTCCTTCATCCCCACAAGTTCTTGGGACAGAGATGACATTTATCAGCTTCCTCCCGTGCATTCATATACCAAGTATTCACAAGTCCCAGAGCACACAAGGAGGAAATGGCCTGGTCAGAATTTGAACCCAGGCTTTCTTGACTCCCCTGAATGTAGCCAGTATGGAGTCCTTTAACAGTGGTAGGTCCAGATTTTCATCATGAAAATCTCGAGACATAATTCGTCAAGTGTCAAACACACATCAAATCCCTAGTCATCATTTTCATTTTGCTAAATTTGCTTTATCATAGATGTATTCCTTTACGAATCCTTCTGCTAGTCTATGGACCTCTCATTCCGTGTCCCCGACTGTATGTGTGTGTCTGTCTATCTGTCTCTGTGTGTCTGTGTGTGTATGATGTGTTCACACATGCCCTGGCAAACATATGGAGGTCAGAGACAACTCTGGAGAGTTGGTTCTCTCCTTCCACCTTGCTTGAGTCTGGCCTCTCTTGTTCCACCTCATGGTCCGAGTACTCTGGGGTAGCTGACCTGTGAGCATCAGGGTCCATCTCCTGTTTCCACCTTGTTTCAATGCAGGAGAGTTGATATTACAGATGCTTCCCACAACCTCTTGCTTCTCACCTGGCTTCTGGGGATCTACTCTCCAGTTAGCAGGTTTGTGCACTGAGCACTTTTGCCCATGAAACCTCAACCAAATCCCTCTACTTTTCCAAAATACACTGCACTGTAAACGTCAGGCCTTGTACTCCTAAATAGTTCAGCATGGATATTGTTAACTGGAGTTAAAGATCTGTTTAATGGTTCTCTGGGCACAAATGGATCCATCCTAGCTCTGCCATTCTGTGAGTTGAGATCAAGGCATGTGTTTATGAAGCATATGTCCCCATTGATGGAGTGCAAATGCCACTATTTTGTAGACGAGTCCCTGTCCCTTCCTGGGGAGAATCACTCTTGATATCCTCCCATGGATTAGCTTTTCTTGGAATAGAAAATCACATAACCAGCTCTCAGCAGCTGCACCCTCTTAGGCAAGGTTTCTTGCCTTCAGTACGGCAAGAAACAGTTTCGGATAATAATGATTAATCCCAGCTGTGTGTGTGTCAATCAGTGGTTGTTTTTATTATTAAGTAGTAGTCCAGTGTTTGGCTTCAATGCATCTTGTTTATCCACTGTATTGTTGAACACCTTAGTTTTGCTCAGTTTTGGGGCACATATTACCATAAAGCTGATATAAACATTTTTATTGTTTTTGACATTGGGTTAAGGGGAGAGATGTAACAGCCGTGCTGTAGTTTATTGAGTGGAATAAAGGAAGTGCACAGAATACATTTATTTAAAAAGATAAACAGATGAAAGGTCAGGATGGATAGTAATGATGAGGGGTGATATATATTCCCCATGGCGATAATCTGAACCCTAGGTCCTGAGGCTGCTCCCTGGCTCTTACTGACAGGGTCTTAGGACCCAGCTTAATGGACACTTTCCCAGAAGGCTTTTCTGAACAAGTATGAGGCATGACATGGCTCCTGACATGGCTCTCTTATAGCCCTGACAATCATCTCTCTCATTCCTTTGACTGTTTTTATGTGCATATGTGTGTGTGCATGTGTGTGTGAAGGCCAAAGAAAACACTGAATGCTGTTCTTTCGGACTGTCCAACTTTTCTTTATTATTTTATTTTAAAATTTATTATTATTTTGATGGTACTGTTGTCACTATTGTTGTTGTTATTATTGTGTTGTCACATGTGCCTTGGTGCACACGTGGCGTCAGAGGACAGCCCCGTGGAGCTACTTCTCTTCCCTTCCTGTGGCTTTTGGAAGTTGTCAGGCTTGCACAATACACATCTTTACCTGCTGAGCCATCTTGCCACCCTCCGACATTCCTTTTTGAGTCAGGGTGTCTTACTGATATGGAGTTTGTAAGTAGGCTGGGCTAGCTGGTCAGTGAGTCCCAGGAATTCTGTCTCTGTCTCAGTACCTGTCACCACTCCTAGCTTTAAAAAAATTCAACAAACAATTTTTTTTTTTAAATGTAAGTTCTAGCACATGAGGCATTTTGTGAGCACAGGCATGTAGCTTACAGTAGACCAGGAATTCTGGTTTCTGTCCCTTGGCTTCTCTATACTTCAGTTTTCCATTTAATAAGTAGGAATAAAAACACTGTGTCCTGGAGTAGCTGATAGATCCTGGAAAGTTTTTCCATGAGGAGCAGGTGCCTGAGTCTTGACAACAATCACATTATCTTTGGTGTGAAGCCAGTGAACACATTTGATCACATGCAGCTTGTGGTCTTGGTGACCAGGACACCTGGCTTCACTGTCTGAGGTCAGATTGGACCACAGGTGGGGGCTCAGTGTCCCTCTGCTCTAGAAGGTGAGGGTGACCGCTGAACCTTTGGTTTGAGGAGGTCATTGTGCCATTTGGCAGCTGCCGCCAGGACCTTGGAGGGAAGATGGCGTCTCCAACCGCTGGCCTCTGCCAGCCACTGTGTGTGGGAAGGCTGTAGAGAGCCATGGGAACGGAGAGGGCAGGGAGGCCAGGTGGTCTTAGGAGGCTGCAGGCAGGCACAGGCTTCCCTGATGTGAGACTGTCAGGGCTTTGGAGGGGATAGGGTTTCTGCCGCCTCCAGCTGCCCTAAGCCACTTCTGCTGTTTTCCAGAGGGACCCAATTACCATCTCTTTGCAGAGCCAGGGCCGTGGGAGATCCTGAGGAGATAGGAGGCAGCTCCCAGCAGGGCAGCAGGGGCCTTTTAAGCCCCTCTCACCGTACACCTGTTCGTGATCATCTGAGATTTGGGGATTGGTTTGGGAAAACGTCAGAACTTCTGAACACAGTCCCCAAGGTCTCTGTGGAGCCTCAGGCTTCCAAAGTGCTCTCAGAAAGGGCTGATGTGTTTGATCTTCAGCAGGCACTGGCCAGGCTGGATGGGCTCAATGGCCTCTGCCGACAGTCTCTCCACAGTGCATAGAAGGGGGGAGCCAGTTGTGTGTGGTGACCTGTTGAGAGAAAGATCCAGGACTTCTGTCTCTGCAAAGCCTCTTCCTTTTGTCACTCAACAAACCAAGTAATGCACAGCTTGGTTCTACAGTTTGTCCCAGGCTCTACCACCCTCTGTTGTGTGAGCAAGCATCTCTGCCCCATTTGTATCACCTGTTGTGCTCATATGGAAAGCAGGTGCAGGTTAAGGAGGTATGCTCTCTGTCCCCAAGAGTGGATGGCCAGACTGCCAGACATGCCTTCCAAGAGTGCCACCTGTGGTGCTGGAAATACCACCAAGCTGTGTGATGTCAGGTCTCTGCGAGGGCTTTGGTTAAGGCAGGGTTTATCCCAATGGAGCATCTATTCTGGCACCGTAAGGAAGAAGGAAGGCACAGGATTTCATAGGAGTCATTGAAGGCTCTTCTGTGAACCAGGGCTTTGAAGGCACAGAGAGCTGGGTGTCAGGCACCCAGATACCTCGTCTTACCCCATCCTCATCACAGTCATGGAAGCAGAGAGTTTCCCATTTTACACAGCTGCCAATATGCACAACTACGTGTGTTGAAGTTAGTGGCTTGCTTAAGCCCTCTCTAACCCTAAAGCCATTTTCTCACCGAAAGAGTTTTCTGAGGGGAAGGTTAGTTGGTTGGTGGGTATGTATGGGAGCAAAAGATAGGGAGACTTTAACCAGTCCTGGAGGTAGCGGGAACTGAATAGACGAAGCAAGGACCTGGACCAAGTCGATGGAGTGTAGGGCCAATGAGGGAGAAGTTAGTACTAGGGACCCTGCTTGGTCCTCTTGATGGCTCTGCAGCTGTCTGTTCTGCCTGCCTTCCCCACCATGATATAGTCTTCTCCAGCTGGCCTTGTCTCCAGTCTTGCTGTGGTTACATGCCTTTTCCTATTCTCATGGAGCTCTGTTCTGGTTCCCACCTTGCTTTTGCTGCCCCTGCTTCCTGTCTCCTTCTACCTTTCTTACCTGGATCCTGCTCATCCCTTCCCTCCGCCGGAGTTTCAGTGCCCCTGGAAGTCTTGCTCGATCACTACAGTTACATTTACTTTTAGTTGAAAGTGCTTGTGCCTCTTCCCACAGTCTGTCTCACCTCTGTAGTTAAGGTTTCCCCAGCTTGAGCAG
Organism: Rhynchomys soricoides; assembly: GCA_019843965.1. NCBI lineage: Eukaryota > Metazoa > Chordata > Mammalia > Rodentia > Muridae > Rhynchomys > Rhynchomys soricoides. Next base: position 2,928,526 of record JADRCH010000097.1, on the reverse strand, counting down.
GGCCCCAGGCCTCCCAGCTCTTGGCTAACCCCACAGGCATCCCGGGCAATGATGAGGGTCAAATGGGCAATGGTGTGGGGGTGTCAAACACAAGGGGTCTAGCTCTTCACATGCAGTTCCTGATTCAGTCCTCATAGCACCCACATGAAGCAAGCACAAGATAACTCTTGAGGCAGCTGGAAACTCAGTCTGGGCAGTGTGCCTAGAGGAGGAACACATTGAATAGGTCTCCCTCCAGCGCCCGCCATGCTTTTGCTCGATTGCTTTATCTTTAGCATCTGTGAAGCAGGGGCAAGCATTAGCTGAGCTCTATCCCTGGCATACATGTGACTAGAGCCAGGTCCTTGCTCCTAGGTATCTGAGTAAGAGCTGCGGATGCAGGTCATTGTACCTGAAATAAGAGCTGTGTGTGTGTAGGGCAGCACACCAGCAGTGAGAGCTGTATGTACAGTACTTTGTGACTCTGTGATGGCTAGCCACTCTGAAGGGACCTTACTGTATGCCTCTCTCTGCTTTTTCTGTCCTTTCTTTTGCATGCTCTGTTTGGTGTACGGAGCCATGAGTGCACACACGTACTATATACATTGAGCTTAGTCATTGGTCAGTTTTCACTAGGGGTGTGAGCAGAGCGACTATAGCTTGCACTTTCTGGGTTCTAAAAACAATTCACTGGGGTGATGAGAGGGTTTGGGGTTCCTTCACCAACCCTGGCTGCAGCTCAGGGTTCCTGACCTCCCTGAAGCCTAGAGATCAGAGTCCTTCTGTCCAGCAGGATTCACCAGCCTGGAGGCAGGCAGCAGGAGAGGAATGTAGTCTTTGGCTAGCTTCTGACAGCATCTCTGGAGACCCCCTCCCAGATCCACCAGGCTGTGGCTGGGGAAGCAGGGGATTAAAGGCCTAATTCCACCAAGAATCCTGTTTTTCTTAGCCTCACATGGATTGCTTTTTAGGAAAGGCCCCTCATCTAATCAGCCTGAGTCAACAGCTTCATTTATTTGGACACGTGATGTTATGGAATGGGCTGCTGCTGTGTTTTTATACCACATATGGCTGCCCCTCCAGGATGGCATTAGGAAGAAGCCGCTGTAGGCTACAGACTGGGAGGGGCTCCTGTGGAGCCTGAAGCAAGGCCCACGTCTACCTGCATGGCAGGAAGTACTTGCTCGGATTTCATAACACGAAAATGACCACAGAGGGTCTACATACCCAGCTTCCTTTCCTCCTGTCACTTTTGAGTCAAAAGAAAAGCTTATGGATTCTTTGACCTTTTGGTCTTTACTCTCTCCCTCAGAATTAAAGGAAACAATCTATAAACTACACCCCTAGGTAGCCAGGATGGTTAGAAAAAAAAGGCAGTCAGATGTGGTAGCGCGCAGACACAATTCCAGGATTGGGGAGGTTGAGGAGAGACGATCATGAGTTTGACACAAACCTGAGCTACATAGTAAGACCCTGTCTCGGGAAAAAAAGTGATGCTCACTGTCAATCAATAGCTCCCTGTTATTCTTTTCCATCTTCTCTCCATCTCTGTCTTTTCCAAGTGTGCTACCCTTACGTGCTTGGGGACAGCAAGCATACTTCTACATCCCAATCCTTCCTCTTCTCTCCGCACACAGCCGGTGTTCACACAGAGTCTCTTCATGGCACACATATGTCACATAATACTGCAACCATAAAATCAAGAACTAGCATTAACAAGGGAAGCATTTCCATTTTATAGATGGGAACACTGAGGCAAAGAGAGGTCATTTCCCCCTCATTCACACAGCCTGGATGTGAAATGCAAGCCTGCTGGCATGAGTGCAGAGCATAGTATGGCAGATCACGCCTTTTCAGAACATTCCAGACCTCAGCCGGGTTCAGACTTTGGTCTTAGCAGACAAGACCAAGGTCACATGCTTCTTACCTGTGTCAACCCTCCTGTCTCCCTTCCACAGGTGCAATTATTTATATCAAATGCGTCCGCTGAGGTGGCCACTCAGTACATTTGGAGCAAATGGATGTCACCGTGAATAAAGGACCTGGAGCTGGGCCTGGCTGCCTCTGCCCTTCCCTGACTGCAGACACAGCCAGCTGAACTGTTTTACTTACACTATGTTCTGCCTTGGGCACCCCAGAGCCAGATGGGAATGAGTCAGCAGAGGAGGGTTGCCACCCTTTCGCCAGAGTACAGTTGGTCACTAGTTTCATTCTCTAGACTGTGAGTACTGGGCGGCTGAGTGCTCATTCTTTTTCTTCTTATTTTTTGTTTTTTCCCAAATAGGATATTATGAACCTACACCAAGGGGCAAATGGAGAGTCTGAAAAGACAGCCAGTTATCTCTCTCTCTCTCTCTCTCTCTCTCTCTCTCTCTCTCTCTCTCCCCTCAGACTACTGTGTGGCAAGCTTATAGGTATCAGTTCAGTCCAGTTCTCATCTTCTTTCTGTCTTATAACGAGGGTCTGTGGCCAAGAACTGTCTTGTATATGAGTATAAGATACTAAAATTAATGCCCAGAGTCGTTCGAGTCTGGACAAGGGAGGACTGAGAGAAACAGAAGTCAAATACATTGCTGGATGAATTGAGAAAAAACAAATCCCGGTGCTGAGTCTGGAAGCTTCTTAAGAAGGTAATGGGCCTCCTTTTCCTGTTGAACTCTCAAACCATCTGACCCTGTGCTTTTTTGGGGTGGGGTGGGGTTCTGGAGTTTATCAGCGTCATCGACATTGGGTCCAGGAGTGTAGCGAGGACTAAAGTTACTGGGACAAAGCTGTAGGCAGGTCAGTGCTCCACAGGGGAGTCCCAACGGCCTGCAGGCAGCCACTGCCACCAAGAACTTCTAAGGCCAAGAAAGGGAAGCGTGGAAGCCAAACATCTCTGCACGGTCCCAGGCAAATGTGTTCCTCATCAAGGCAGATACAAACAAAGTTTATTAAAAAGCCTTCTAAAGGGACATTCCAAATCACCAGCAGGCCTCCTCGAGGTGACTGTCCATTCTCTCGTGTGCTCTCATTCCAACCTCGTTGGAACTTTTCAAACACCAAGTCCCCAATGTGTCCAGGAAGGAAAATAAACAGATAGCTCTGGGTGACCCGGCTCTCGGGGCGAGCATGCTCTCCAAGACACTGCAGCTAGTGGGGTCGATAAGAATGACCCAGGAACGGAGCGCACACAGGGCATTGAGACCTCTTGGTCTGTGGGGTCTGAACCTCTGCTTTGTGCTCTAATCGTGGCCCACCAGGCAAAGGAAGCACCCCTGTGGCTGTAGAAATGGTGGTTTGCTGTGGTGGAGTAAGCTCTGAATTGGAAAGGCCATGGGTTTTTTCCTGCATTCTGAGAGGAGGGGAGAGGTTTGCCTCTAACTAACTGGAATGTTTTTCATCTGTGAAACCGGTGATTTTGTTTTCTTCTTCCGGTTTTGGTAGATGGGCATGAGAGTTCTCTAGCTGGGGTTGGTCGGGATTCTTAGAGGTTGCCTCACATGGCTCCCAAAGCATATTTTGGGCACTCGTGTTCGTTACTTTTCTCAATTTAGGGGAGGAACAGTTCATTTTAGTTCATGGTTGCCTGGCTATGAGCACTTGAGGACTTCAGGGCGGCAGGAGTATGTAGCTGAGAACTCTTCACTACTTGGCCAAGTAGGAAGGAAGACCGGAAGTGGCCACAGACCCCAAGCGCCTTCACCCAGTGATTTGCTTTCTTCAGCAGGGTCCCACTTTACAAAGTTTCTAGAACTTTCCAAAATGATGTCACTATTGGGAAGCGGGGATACTTCATATGCAAAGTAAAACAGGCACCCCCTGTGGATCCTGGGGGTTTTTAGGGCATGATACAATTTTCTCCTGTGATGTGAGCCAGGACTCCGATTGTCTCATAACCTGAGTGCAGAAGTGGACTGGTAAGTCAACAAAGGGGAGAAAAAAAAATTCTGTCTCAAACATCTGTAGTTGTCACGGCCTGTTGTGGCACTTTGGGCATCTCAATTCCTAAAATTCCATCACTTTATGGGCAGGATAGCCTAACTACTGCCTCTTCCCTTTGGTGTGAGGATCTTTACCAGGATCTAAATGTTAGCAAAGACTGTGACACATGGATACCGTTATTATTACATTTTTTCCACTTAAAATATTTATTATTTTCTGTGTGTCTGTGTGTGAAGGTGTCTATGTCACAGCATATATGTAGAGGCCAGACAGTTTGAAGAAGTTGATTCTCTCTCTCTCTCTCATGTGAGATCAAAATCCAGGCAATTCAGGTTGTCAGGCTTGGCAGCAAGCACCTTTTCTTCTTGAGCCATATTGCTGGCCCTATTGTCACTTTTACCGTTGAGCATGTCTACATGTTTGCTTCAAATTCAACATTTTGGGGAGACCAGGAGTGTCCAGAGAAGAAAGGAAAAATGGAAGAAAAGGAAGCCCATAGCAGGTAGGGGGAACCTTGATGCTGATAGAAATTCTATTTGTGGGTAGAGAGATAGTTCAGCAGTTAAGAGCACTCGCTGATCTTGCAGATCAGGGTTCAGCTTCCAGCACCCACATGGTAGCTAACAACCATCTCTAATTCCCATTCCCAATCTGATGCCCTCTGCTGGCCTCTGTAGGCACTGCATGCGTGCAGTACACAAACATGCAGGTGAATGAAACATCCACACACAGAAAATAAAAGTAAATAAATAAATCTTTTAAAAAATCCTTCTACTTGTAACAATTTATCGATGGTTTCCTATGAACAGGATGTATTGTGTGTGGAGACTGCAGCAAGTACCTCCTGTGACAGTTCACACCACACTACACACCATAAAGAAGAGAAATGAAGCTCGGGGAGTTTCAGCGATGGTCCAAACACAAGATGAGGCTGAGGTTGCTTGATGCCATGGCCTGGCTCTCAGCCCTTTACAAATATCCAGTCCTGAGGCAAGAGATCCCTTCTCCTAAGGTTTTGGAACACGAACATCTTTCTGGGAAGACTCTGCTCTGACTGGAGCTGCTAATGGCAGTGCCAGAGAGATCCTTCCTGTCACAGAATTGTGTACAAAGTCTGGGAAACCTGTGGCCAATTTTGGTGACTCCATCTTTCTTTGCTGTAAACATGTGATTGTGAACCCTGTTGCCCAGGTACACTACAGGAGAACTTGGAGAAATCCCCACCACGTAGACTACTCAGATCCATTTCATCAGCATCTCTAGGTGAGGCCAGGGCACCAGTATCTCCTTAAACCCTGCGGTTGGTGCAAAGAGCACCTAGGCTTGGGAGTCCTCATAAGATGACTAGTTGGCACTGAAAGTCTGTTCAGGTCAGAGCAGGTGAAGCGTGGTGTAGTTTGGAGGTAGTGGATATGCTGAGCAAGGGTTATTTGTGGGTGGGAAGGTGGCAAATGGGGAGAAATAAAATACTAACAAAAGACTCTATGAGACTACGTTTCTGGTTCAGGTGTCTACAAGGCAATTGCTGGGAACCACAGCACCCATGGGTGGTAAATGACTGGGATATTTTGTTAGTTGGAGAGATACCAAGTTTTCTAAGGTTCAGTTCTGTACCTGGTTCTTTGCTTAATCCAGTGGTTCATGCTGTGACCCTTTACTACAGTGCCTCATGTTGTGGTGACCTCCCCCCCCATCATAAGGTTGTTTCCATTGCTGCTTCATAACTGTCATTTTGCTACTGTTATGAATCATAATGTAAATATCTATATGAAGCATATCTGATATTCGACCCTCAGGAGAGTGTCATTTGACCCCCAATGGGGTCCCATCTTTGATCATTTATTTATATTTTGGCAGTTCATTCATGCATACATGATGACTTATGTCTGTCACTCCATTAGTTTATATTCTGGGTAAGGTCATGGGATGGCAGTTTTATCTTCTCAGCATCTTACCTCGTACTTACTAATATGTGCTGATTACATGGCTCTATTTTACACTTTCAGTTGATTGACATGCTAATTCCTCCAATACATACTGCTGCTTTTCAAGCTGAAATTGGAGGCAATGCTCAGGTGACCGTGTGTCCCCTGTGGTCTAGGCATTTGTCTATTAAAGATGAACAAGAAGGTATTGAGGGATCCAGATGCTCTGAGATGAGACCCAGTCCTACAGCAGTGCACACACACTGTGTGTATCTGAAAACTCTTGTTTACTTACTTGGTGGGCATCCTTGTTTGGGGAATTTGTTATAAAGCCAGCTTCCCACAATTTCTGCAATAATGGGACTAACAAAAAAGAAAACCAATTTGACCATGTCTGGCTTTCTGACAAAAGGAAAATAAAAAATAGCCTCTTCATCAACTGTCCTTTGAAAGTGCTTCTCTGGGTCAGAGTGGTTCACAGGGAGGAACCTGATGGTTCTAAACCTACTTCATATCGGCTCCTGCCGGAGGTGACAGACTGTGTTTCCTCTGGATTGGGACATTGTGGGTAGCCATAAAGGTCAAGTCAGTGTTATGCTATGCTGTCTCTGTCATGGAAACAGACCAGCCTTAGCACATTCTCTCTTCCAGGGAATAGTCATCAGAAGGGGCCCTCTCTGGGATTCTGGTGGAGTGGGTTATAGGAAGGACTTGAAAGGAAGGGATCTCAACACCAGGCCCTCTTTCCTATCTTCAGATGCATCTCCAAGGAAACTCCTCAGCTTTATGGTAGCAGCAGATTGCTTTTCTTGCCATCAAGTAGAAGCCAAGTTTTCCAAAGGCAGAGGCATAGGCTTTCCGTGCCCATTTTCTGCTTGGCCTGTGGGGTGCTCACACTTGCTTGGTGAGGGCAGAGAATATGGCTGAGAAGTTGTTAGGAATTAAGTCTGGGATTAAAGAAACTTAAGTTTACTTCCTGGATCTGCCACCTCCGGGATGAGAATTTGGGGCAACTTCCTTAATAACATTTAGCTTGGTTTTTTTCACCTGTGGGGTGTTATGTTATGCTAGTTATGTTGTTAAATAAAGTTTGGTGGGCTGGATCCAATAATTCAGTACCTAGCAACAGGAGATGCACCAGAAATGTCTAGTTGTGGAATGCATAGGTTGGGTGTTCTCCTCCTTGGATTCAGGAGAGATGCTTGTGCATACTGGAATCCACTGGAAGTAAATTCTCATGCCTTCCAAGTTCACTACTCATTTAGTTCAACAATAGAAAATAGAGACTAATTGTCCTTTCCTGCCATCTTATGAAACAAGACCTCAGTTTAGAACACATATATTGGCAGATTAAATGTCACCAGGAGATATGAGCCAGAATACAGCACCTCTAGCCAGCAGCCCCTTATTTGTATATGAGTATGTTATTATTCTCCTTTACTAACTCTTTATTTAAGCTTATTTATTTAAGCATATATATTAACTAGGAGGTCAAACCTAGAACCTTATCATGCTAGGTAAGTTCTCTACCACTGTGCTATGTCCCAGCTCCCCTGTTTTTGTTTCTTCGGAGGCAGAGAATTATTAAAATGGCCTTAAATGGCTTGGAACTCATGATCTGCCTGTCTCAGCCTCCTGATAATCTGCAATTTTGTACACCACCGTAACTACTTTCTTTGGGACTCCATTAAAGATGCATGTTAACAGGGGCTTGTTGATTGTTCTTGGCCATCAAAGAGTAGGCAGAACAGAAAGCCTTGCTTATTCTTGGGCTAAAACTCCAATCACAGATGACCCTTAATGAGGTCAGTAGAGCAGACACAGTGTCCTGCTCTGAAGGGTTGCTGTGCCTAGCCAGATCTGTGCCTGGTATGACTAAGGAGATACAAGCTGACTCAGAAGCCCTACAGGGCCTCAATTAAGGGAGCCAGGAGGATTTGGTGCCTTACGCCTCCTTAGCCCTCCATCTTGTGGCAACTGCTCCCAGTCCAGTTGCCTGCCAGTCCTGATGTGCCTGAAGACACCCCTCCTTGGTGTCTTATACAGCACACATATGTTTTGACATGTGGGGCTTGGGGTTTTAACCTCCTCTGAAGGGAAAGAAGAATGGTCAAGACACTTCCAGAGTAGTGCTCCTGTGTGCTCCTCTGCACAGGCCAGCAGGAGTTGCAGGGTGATGGGGTGATGTGTCTGAGGCAGCGAGTGAGGGCTACCACTTGTGCACATGGCTAAACACTTTTCATATATGACTCTTTTTAAACCTAACAGCAACCTACTAAGCTATAGCCAGCTCCTCCCCTCTTTTAACAGGCTCTCACTACATAGCCTTAGTTAGCTTAGAACTTAATATGTACACCAGGCTGACCTTGAACTTGCAGAGATTCCCCTGTTTCTGTCTCCCAAGTGCTTGGATTAAAGGTGTGTGCCGACACACCTGGCCTGTTTTCCCCATTTATAGATGAAGAAACCAAGGCATGGAGAATAGTGAGAAAAAAAAAAAAGCTTGAAGCCATTTTCTTTTTCTTCTCATACAGTTGGAATTCAAAAATAAGGTCTTGAAAGTCTGTTAAAGCCCGTGTTCTACCACCCCCTACTGGCCCCTGTACAGCCCTGGAGGACAAGCTATGGAGCCACAGACCTGGGAGCCCAGCTTAGCCACACTCAGTCACTACGCCTCTCCAACCCTGTTTTCTTATCTGCAGAGAGGAGCTGCCTCAGGGGGAAGTGGGAAGGGTCGAATGAGTGTGTCAGTATATTTAATAACAGTGTCCAAGACAGGTGGAGGCTCAGAATATGGGTCTCCCCTTTGGTTTGGAAGGAAGGAAATAGGAGGGATCACCTTTCTGGCTACTCCCTCTACCTTTTAAGCCTCTTCTTCCTCACCCTCCTCCTCCACAAAACCCCTTTTGTGTTAACATAGGGAGTTCCTGGATCACGGTGGCTCATTTCTTTGTTTAATCAGCTAGGCTGTGCAGAAGGCTCTTTAGTGTAAGAGCCTTGCGTTAGAATTTAGGAGGCCTTGCCCCTGGTCCTCAGTTTCTTCTTCAGTGAGACCAGAGAGCTGTCCACACACAGGGCTAATGTGCATATGTGGTGCACATGCCTCCACTTCCTGGTTTTACATCCACTGTAGACCATGATTAATCAATTGCAGCATCTTCGTCCGTGATCCTGAATGTGGCACAGAGTCTTCCCTCACACATGGAGGCAATCACTGTCAACTGCTTGGAGTTGAAATGACAGTTATCCTCTTGGATATTTCTGGAGCTATTTGCTGTCTAACAAGCCTTTTAGCTCGGTCACTATGGCTCTATTACCAGACCCGGTGGTGCTCTGAGGGCAGGCCAAGGAGCTTAGGTCTGATCCCGGCCACAGGTGTATCTAGCAGCTCTGTGACCTTGGACAAGTGGCTTCCATTCCCTAAACTCTATTTGTTAATTTGTAGAATGGGATTTTCAATCCATAGTTTCTCGGCATTGCTGTGAGATTGAAATCACTGTGGCTTTCTTGTAGGCGGGGCCTGGGTTCTCATCACAGCTGCACCCTCTACATTTAGAACAGAGCCTGGCCCAGAGCAGCACAGTAGAATGTTAAATCTGCAGAAACAGAAAGAACTACAAACCCGTGCAGAATGTCTAGAAAAGTGGTACTCCGTCCTTGTGGAATATAAGTGGCTGGAGCCTATTCAATGTGTACATTCCGAAGGCTCTACGGAGATCAACCAGATGGCTGAGGTGGGGCCTGGGTATGCTGCTTTCTACAGGCCATCCTGGGAATCCTGCTGCAGGCTGTCTGTTATCTACTCTGTGGGAAGCATGGGCTCAGGATTAGGTGGAAATTAACACCCAGAGGCCTTCCTTTGTGCCCATTGTTTTCCAGGAGTCTGATCAGGCAGTGTTTCGGTCCAGGGAGGGAGGTATAGGGAAGGGTGGCTGAGCCTGATTCCCACACCCTGCTGGTTACCTGAGTCACAGGTCCCCAGCTGATAGATGCTCTTAATTGTTCCACTCTGGACTGTAAGGCAGGCTCGGAAAGGTTAGGGCATGTTAGGGTCTAAGCTGTCCAGGCAACTCATCTTTAGCTGTTTTGTGAGGATCTTACACAATTCTCCCCAACTTGAGCCTAAATCATATTCCTTGAGAAGAAGCAATATAAAACTGACTGGTGTGTGTGTGTGTGTGTGTGTGTGTGTGTGTGTGTGTGTGTATGTGTGTGTGTGTGTGTGTGTGTGTGTGTGTGTGTGATTTGCTTATCTATATGGCTCCTAAGAAGTAGAAAGTAAAAAGCAAATGTAATGTTTGGGCTCCCTCTCCCCTATTCAATGAGCATAGAGATCTTTGCAAAGTCTCATGTGTTAGAAACGGAAGCCTCTCAATCTTGTGTATGGTCATGCAGTTTGTGTGGAGATGATTCTCATCACAGGGACCCACATCAACTTTCTGCTTTTGGAAACAGGACTTGGTGGGCACAGCCTGCCACTCCTCTGGTCTTCTGACACTGAACACAGACTCATCAGATGGCCATAGGACCTTTCTTCCATCCCCAGTGAGGCTGTCTTTGAGTTCTTCTATAGCGTTCCCTCCCTCACCCAAGAACCCCACTGCATTAACTTCAGAGACTCTCCTAAGCTATAACAAGTCTACCAGGACCTAGGACAAGCAGGGCACCATTAAATTTGGGATAGAGTAAGCCTAGCCTGAGTCACATGACTGCTTTTGCTCTGTCTTCGGTGGCTAGGAATGTTCTGGAGGGTGCTCTTATGAAGTGAAGGGTTACCTGGATGTCAACCTGGCAGTGCCTCCTACAGTCACTACCTAGCCCACACTCCATCCAGGATCCGTTTGGGCTCCTTGCTCCCTTAGCCTGTGTTTCCTTTCTCACACGTGAAACCAGATGGCTGGGGAGGGTAGTGAATGCAGCTTGGAGTGACCCAGGGAAAGCTGAGTTTCTGATCCTACCCCTGCCCCAAACTGCTTCTGAATGGGTTTATCCATGAACAAACCCTCAAATTTCTTTTATCTCCTGATCACCAAGACCCCAATCCTTTATTTAGTCCTGAAACTAGGAAACTAATCTTTTATTTATTTCTACCGTAATCCCACTTCAGGCTCTGTATGGAACATTCCACTTGGGAACAGACATCTAGGATTTCAGAAAGACCCCCAGTTGGGAAAGCGTAAGGGCTTAGAAGGGAAAGCAAAGCCAGGCCTGGGATGTTTTGGCTCCACGTGTGAACTGGAGGAAGATTGAAGCTCCTTTGGGTTGCTGGGATGGGTAATGAGCCATGGGCAGCTCCCTGCTCACTTAGCCACAGATTTTTTTTTTTTTTTTTTTAAATTCCAGTTTCTCTCTAAAGCTAGAGAGAGGATCACTGAGAGTCACTGTTGCTTGAAGTGTAAGTTGGATCAGGAGCCAATTACAAAATCAATGTGGAAGACAGAGACAATCGGGACCAGACCACCTAATCTCAACCGGTTGACTCCAAGGGGCCCTGAAAGGCGTACTTGGCCTCTGGCAGGCTTCCAGAATGTCATCTCTGTTATCATCCATTCATGCCTGCATTGATTAATATTTCCCAATTGTATGTGCCAGGCCCAGGGCTATCACTGGCTACTCTGTGACCAGAAATTGTCCCTGCCCTCATAGGCCATGTGGAGAAATAAAGCCATTTAACTAAACTTTTGATGAAAGGAGGTGTCTTTTTTTCTTAATTGGATATTTTCTTTATTTACATTTCAAATGTTATCCCCTTTCCCCGTTTTCCCCCTTCCTGGAAACCCCCTATCTCATCCTCCCTCCCCCTGCTTCTAAGAGGGTGTTCCTCCACCCACCCACACACTCCTGCCTCCCCACCCTGGATTCCCCTACACTGGGGAATCCATCGAGCCTTCACAGGACCAAGGACCTCTCCTCCCACTGATGCCTGACAAGGTTATCCTCTGCTACATATGCAGCTGGAATCATGTGTACTGCTTGGTTGGTAGTTAGTCCCTGGGAGCTCTGGGGGAGTCTGGTTGGTTGATATTGTTGTTCTTCCTATGAGGTTGCAAACCCCTTCAGTCCTTCCTCTAACTCCTCCCTTGAGGACCCTGTGCTCAATCCAATGGTTTGGCTGCAAGCATCTGCCTCTCTATTTGTAAGGCTCTGGCAGAGTCTCGCAGGAGACAGCTATATCAGGCTCCTTTCAGCAAGCATTTCTTGGCATCCACAACAGTGTTGGGGTTTGGTGACTGTAATTGGGATGAAACCCCAGGGGGGACAGTCTCTGGATGGGCTTTCAGTAGGAAGTGTCTCAGTCAGTGCTCTGTTGCTGTGAAGAGATGCCATGGTAGCAATTCTTAGAAAAGAAAGCATCCAACTGGGACTTGCTTGCTTTCAGAGCTTGCTTTACTGTCGTGGTGGGAAGCATGGTAGCACACAGAAAGACACTTCGCTGGAGAGGAAGGGGAGAATTTTACATCAGAATCTGAGGGGCCGACTTGAGCTCTTGAAACCCCAAAGCCTACCCACCAGTGACACACTTCCTCCAACAAAGCCACACCTCTTAACCCCTCTCAAGAAACACCACTTCCTAATACCCAAGCATTCAAGTATAAGAGCCTATGGGGACCATTCCTATTCAAACCACCGCAGTGGGAGAGTCCCCAAAGGACTTGGTACTTCATATCAAGGCAGGGAAGCTCCTGTGGCAGTATGGTTGGGTTGGCTGATAGTGGAGGTGAACTGGCATGGGGCAGAACTGCAGAGGCACCATCAACCACTCTCTACCCCTGCTGTCCATTCCAACTTCCATGCCCCCTTGCAAACTTTGCTGTGACTTGGGCCTCAGGGACACATAGCATTTAACCAAGATTCTACTCCAATAACATACTTCTGGGCCCAGCCCCTGCCATCGAATGCAGAAGCAGCCAGCTGGCTAGTCTCTCCCCAAGCTCCTCCTTAAGGAGGTAGTGATTATGTGCATCTGTAAGTTTCCCCTATGATGTCTTAAAGATAAAAGCTTTAAGAAAACAAAATTATCTCATAGGCTTCAACGTTACAGGTAACATTTTATTTCCATTCATGATGAGGTACATTCTACAATGACTTAACATTTTATACCAGTTTGGTTTACAAGAGAGAAAATTTTACTGTTGAGTAGAAAAGAATGTGGAGCAGTGACCCACCCACTGTCCAAGAGTCTAATGCCAAAGTCACTGTGAGAACTTCAGTCAAAAAGAAAGGTCCATCTAGTGCATGCTAAAAACAGCTGGTGGCAATCTGCATCAAGTCTCACTCACAGGAGATTGACAAGTGAAGACCACTCTCCCAGGTTAAGAGGTGGCTGTGAAGAAGTGAACAAGCATCATCCATTCAGGTCTGGAACCATGTACTCCTACTATGGCATTTGTAAGTTTCTGCAAAGAGCAGGTTGAACAGACCTGGACAAGTCTTCATTCAGTCATGGAAAAACAGAAGAAACAGACACTGGCAGCGGGAGCAACCCCAGTGGTTTCTTGGTTTGGGAGAAACAGAAAAGGGTGGCAGGTTCTTACCAGGATCCACAAATGCACATGAGGGGAACAAGGAAGGTTTGAGATAAGGCTCGAAGTTTGACAATCCACCTTCTGATTTTCAAGAGCAGATTTTTTTTTTTTTTTTTTGAAAATTTAAGATGTGATGTAATGTCTACCTTCTTGTTGAAGTCTATCTTCTGTCTGTAGTGTGCACACAGGCTCAACATTAGGTTGCTGGGTATCTACAGGAGCTCTAGGAATCCACATAAGTGTCCCAGGCACTTTGTGTTGCTGCAGCAGTTCATTCTTTCCTAGAAGCAGAGGCGCCTCTTGGCCTTGCATGGAGGGC
>JADRCH010000097.1:2885902-2913402 GCA_019843965.1 Rhynchomys soricoides | reverse complement strand
CCTTCTTTTGCCATGTTCATTATTTATTGATTGATTATATTTTAGAGGCATCGGCTAAGTCAGTGTGGTGTCTGGTGTACTTGCTGTGTATCCCTGAGCCCTGGTGGGTGAGTGTTTCACACTTTTTCATTTGCGTTTTTATTGAGTTTTTCTAACCATTTAGAGGTTAGGTATTTGCACGTACTACAAGGGTTTATTGATAATCATTGGCATTGTAAGTTAATGTACACAAGGGCAGTCCTGTGATGGCTCTCTCTGCCCTGCTGAGTAAGCAGTTTGGAAAATGTCTCCCACAGGCCTGTGTACATTTGTTCTCTTCTCCTTCAGTTTGGTGATGACATTCTCCACATGTGTCAGAGAGACTTGATTTGACTCATGCCCCATTGCCCTGTCCTCTTGACTGGCTCTCTTTGTTTTCCTAATTATGCGTCACTGTTCTTTTAGGACTTTGACCAAGGTTTTAGTATTTCTTTTCCACAGAGTGTCATGTGACCAACCCAACTGGTCTAAAACACACTGTGTAGCTGAGGATAACCTGGAATTTCTGGGTGATTTTTCTGCAACTCTCAAAGGCTGGGTTACATGTGCAAAGATTTTTCCACCTCCAAAGACCTGGGTTCTGGGTTCTGGGTGGGGTTTCTGACTACAAATGATCCAATCAAGAAATTTCCCTCACAGGTGTACTAGACCCCTTGGGTTTTTGTCAATCCCAGATAGAGACAAGCCAGGAACCAACAACAGGCACCACATACCCCCTGTGTCAAAACTTTTTACCTTCAAATTTTCTCATGGTTTTTTTTTTTTTTTTTGATACGTTATTTATATTTCAAATGTTTTCCCCTTTCTAGATCTCCCCTTTGGAACCGCCCTATTCCCTCCTCCCTCCCCCTGTCTCTATGGGGGTATTCACCCATCCACCCACCCACCCACTCTCATCTTCCCTCTTTGGTATTCTCCTATATTGGGGCATCTAACACCCTCAGGCCTCAGGGCCTCTCCTCTTCCTGATGGCTAACAAGACCCTCCTCTGCCACTTATGTGGTTAGTACCATGAGTCCCTCCATATGCATTCTTAGGCTGGTGATCCAGTCTCCGGGAGCACCATGGGGTCTGGCCAGTGGACACTGTTGCTCCCTCTATGGGACTGCAAACTCCCTCAGCTCCTTCAGTCCCTTCTCCAACTCCTCCATCTGGGACCTCATGCTCAGCCCAATGATTGCTGTGAAGTGACTCTTGTGTATTTTGAACTTTTGGTCAAATAACCACTTATCAGTGAGTACATACCGTGTTTATTCTTTTGTGACTGAGTTACCTCACTCAGGATGATATTTTCAAGTTCCATCCATTTGCCTGTGAATTTCATGAAGTCATTGTTTTTAATAGCTGAGTAGTATTCCATTGTGTAAATGCACCACATTTTCTTTATCCATTCCTCTGTGGAGGGACATCTGGGTTGTTTCCAGCTTCTGGCTATTATAAATATGGCTGCTATGAACATAGTGGAGCATGTGTCTTTATTACATGTTGGAACATCTTCTGGGTATATGCCCGGGAGTGGAATAGCTGTGTCCTCAGGTAGTATTATGTTCATTTTTCTGAGGTTCCGCCAAACTGATTTCCAGAGAGGTTGTATCAGCTTGCAATCCCACTAGCAATGGAGGAGTGTTCTTCTTTCTCCACATCTTCATCAACATCTGCTGTCACCTGAGTTTTTGATCTTAGCCATTCTGACTGGTGTGAGGTGAAATCTCAGGGTTGTTTTGATTTGCATTTCCCTGATGACTAAGGATGTTGAACATTTCTTTAGGTGTTTCTCGGCCATTCAAGTTTCCTCAGTTGGGAATTCTCTGTTTAGCTCTGTTCCCCATTTTTTGATAGGGTTATTTGGATCTCTGGAGTCTAACTTGAGTTCTTTGTATATATTTGATATTAGCCCTTTATCGGATGTAGGATTGATAAAGATCTTTTCCCAGTCGGTTGCCATTTTGTCCTATTGACAGTGTCCTTTGCCTTACAGAAGCTTTGTAATTTTATGAGGTCCCATTTATACATTTAGTTATTTCAATGCCAATTTTTTGTTGTTGTTGTTGTTTTGAGACAGGGTTTCTCTGTGTAGCCCTGGCTGTCCTGGAACTCACTCTGTAGACCAGGCTGGCATCGAACTCAGAAATCAGCCTGTCTCTTCCTCCCGAGTGCTGGGATTAAAGGTGTGCCCCACCACTGCCCGGCTTCAATGCTTATTTTAATGGTGGTTCTTAAATACTTTAACCTCCCTTTTAGCCCACCACCCACCAGAGGTAGTAGATACTAGGGAAGTAGACCTGCTTAGAAATGTTTCTTTGGAGAACCTGCCATCTGTTTTGTCTGGAAATTGGCAGATGAGTTCACTGGTCAGTAGCAGCAGTTTGATTCACAGGTCAGCAGTAGCAGCTAGATCCACTGACAAAGACTTCTTAGATATACCATCAATCCAGCTTTGTAGACACAGGATAGCAGCAGGTGGCAGGACCTAGCAGGAACATCTAGGCAGGAGGGATTTGGACCAGCAGAGATATCAGGAGCTGTGCCTCTCATGACAGAGGACCGATCAGGGAAGTGGGGAGACCCAGTGTTTTGTTCTGCAAGCAGGCCAAGCTCAGCACGTCACTGTCTGTCCAGCCCTTTATACACTCCCACCAAACAGCAGCGGTCCTCCACAGGTCTTGCCTTAAGCACACATTCTTTTTCTTTTTTCTTTTCGAGACAGGGTTTCTCTGTATAGCCCTGGCTTTCCTGGAACTCACTCTGTAGACCAGGCTGGCCTCGAACTCAGAAATCTGCCTGTCTCTGCCTCCCAAGTGCTGGGATTAAAGGCGTGCCCCACCACTGCCCGGCTTTTAAGCACAATTCTTGGCTTACTTTAGCCTATGTCTTGCTGCAGCAGGTGAATCTGTCTCAGCTGACACCACTCTGCCAATCAGCCTGAGTCTGTGGATGTGGCAAGAAACAGCAGCACACCCCCAGAAGATTTTGGAGTGTTTCTCTCTGTGGAGTCCTGCCAATTTTGCTGAACTATGCAATGTAACGTGGACCAATACCTGTTTTAACTCGAGAAGAATACTTTATCATGTGTTCTTTCTTCTGCTTGCTTTAGCAGAACATCTTTTCTCCTTTGTCTGCTTCAGGGAAACGTTCCTTCAGGAGTCAGCCTTAGGTAAACACCATCCAACACAACTGACTTTCCAAGAACCCTTTACATTCTCCTTTTCTCTTTAGTGTTTTAAAAATCTCACTACAGGTTTTCTTTGTACGGAGGCTTGGTTCTTCTGGAACTAAAGCTGTAGACTAGGCTGGCTTTGAACTCAGAGATCCCCCTGCCTCTGCTTCCTGAGTGCAGGGAGAAAGGGCATGTGCCACTCCCGCCAGGCGTAACCCATTCTTTCAGGACCTATATCGTGTCAGCTTCCCACGTGTCAGCTTCAACATTAGACCTTGGTGCTTTGGTGTGATTATGTGCACCTGTAAGCTATTCTCGATGGTATCCTAAAGTTAAAAGCTTTAAGGAAATAAAACTATCACGTAGTCTTAAGCTTTACAAGTAATATTTTATTTCCATACATGATGAGGCACATTGTAGAATGACTGAACATTTCACACAAGTTTAGTTTACAAGAGAAAAAAATTACTGTTAACTTGAAATTATAAAGGAACAACATTAACCTAAACATTTTCCATGAGTCTAATGCTAAAGTCAGTATGGAAACCTGAGTCAAAAGAAAGGTCCATCCAGTGCATTCTGAAAACTGCTGGTGGCAATCTGCATCAAGTTTCACTCACAGGAAACTGACAGGTGAAGACCACTCACCCGGGTTAAGGGGTGGCTGAGAAGAAGCAAAGAAGCATCATCCATTCAGGGCTTGAATCATCTTCTCCTACTATGGTATTTGTCAGTTTCTGTGGAGAGCAGCTTGATCTGGCATGGACAAGCCTTCAGTCAGTCATGGAGGGACACTGGCAGCAAACCTAGTGGTTTCTTATATTGGGGGAAACAGGAGAAGCTCACAGGGTTCTTACCCAGAATTGCCAATGCACATGAGACAAAAAGGAAGGTTTTGAGATAAAGCCTGGAGTTTGGCAATCCATCTTTTAGTTTTCAAAGATATATATATATTTGAATTTCAAAGGTGAAAACTTCTCTTCTTGAAGTTTTTATCTTTTGTCTCCAGTGTGCATCACAAAGCACTTCGTGCACACAGTCTCAAAGTTAGATTGTTGGGTATCTCAAGCCCTGGGAATCCTACCCGGTGACCAGGTTAGTGTCCCAGACATTGTGTGTTGCTGGAGCAGTCCATTCTTTCCTAGAAGCGGAGGTGCCTCTTGGCCTTGCATGGAGGGCGCTGTTTTTGGTGACTTGGAGGAGGAGATGGAGAGACAGTCTCCCTTGGTGAGTCTGGAAGAGGTACTAGCATGCTGCTTCTGAGGGTCCAGGTGGACCGCGGAGCATTTCTCTCTGCAATAGAAGAGGCTGAAGGTCTCAGGCCATCTGGGACTTGACCCTGAAATGAAAAAGATGAGAGATGAAGCTTGGAACCAGGCCAGCTGAAGCATTCATCCATGGCATCCCTGGGTCAGAGGCCCTCTCTATCTCTTACCGAAGCACGCATGGATCCTGGCGGGATGACTATGTGGTCACGGGGCATGTCCAGGAAAGCGGACTCAAGAGGTTGTCCTGGCCTTGTGGAGGGCCGGAGGCCCTCGGGGACCAAGAGGATGGTCTGTCCCTGGAGAGACACTTGCAGGATCGAGGTGGGCTGGGCCTCGAGCAACAGGTCGACGCCATCCACTTGCAGCCGCAGGGCAGAGTCAGAGGCCAGGAACACCACGGAAGTAGGACAGTCACTGGAGGGCTGGCTGGGCCCTTCCATATTGGGCTGAGCAGGCTGGTCTAGTTGATGTTGAGGGCGCGTGGCAGGATTGGGTCCAGGGTCAGCGCTGGTGCAGTGGGGCCTCACTCCTATCATGCTGTGATGTGGGCAATTGGTGGCTGACGCCCAACGAGGTGCGATGCAGGTGATGGATCTGTGAGCTGTACTTCTTGCAGGTACAACTGTTGTCTGGCTGGCTTTTGCTAGAGCCTCCGTGTGCTCTCTGGGAGAGAGCAGATGTGATCAGAAGGACTAGCTGATCAGGAGTGTTGGTTGGGAGAGAACCTGAGTTTTTTATATATGTCTGGCCTCCAAGGAAGCTCCACCCAGGTAGGGCGGGACCTAGGAACCAGGCTGGCAGAGGGTGTGTCAGGGGAAAGGATTGTTGGGAATTTCTGAGTTCCAGAGAAGGAAATCATTCCTCGAGTGACCTTATGGTTTACATTTCCTTTCTTTGTGGCATCACACACAGGAACATTGTTTTTCTAACCCTTGCCTCATTTTCATGAACTTTTTGTCTCCCCCCAACCCTGAAATGTGTCTGTGTGTGTGTGTGTTTCTGGAGGCTTACAGGGGGGTTGGCAGGGGAATTTTGGACGTTCTAAGGGTTTAAAGAAGCAATAGCCCTTGGACACCCTTCTGGTTTCCATGACCTTTATTTGTGGCATCTCACACAGGAAAATTATTTTCCTAGCCAGGTTTTGGTGAATTCTTTGCCTCATCTCCACAAAGGAATTCTCTTCATTTGCAAAAGAAAATGGAGATCAGAATTATCAAAGTGAATCTTCAGTTGTTCCTTGGAGGTCAAGCTTGGTACTTAAAGCCAGTAACTAAGTTGTTTTTTTGTTTTTTTGTTTTTTCTCGAAACAGGGTTTCTCTGTGTAGCCCTGGCTGTCCTGGAACTCACTCTGTAGACCAGGTTGGACTTGAGCTCAGAAATCTGCCTGCCTCAGCTTTGCAAGTGCTGGGATTAAAGGCGTGCGCCACCACTGCCAGGGGGTAAGATAAGATATTTTTATGTGACTATTTTCCATTAGAAAATTCACCTCGCCGGGCAGTGGTGGCGCACACCTTTAATCCCAGCACTTGAGAGGCAGAGGGTAGGTGGATTTCTGAGTTCGAGGCCAGCCTGGTCTACAGAGTGAGTTCTAGGACAGCCAGGGCTACACAGAGAAACCCTGTCTCGAAAAAAGAAAGAAAGAAAGAAAGAAAGAAAGAAAGAAAGAAAGAAAGGGAAAAAAAGAAAATCCACCTCAAATTTGTATTTTACTGAAGTACATAATTGATCTGGGAAAATACTTGGGTGTTTGAGAAGTTGCCTAGCATGTTGGAGGCCAATGGATTTGATCCCCAGATGCAGATCAAAAAAGTATTCCTGTGAGTACTTTAAAACATCTACAACTCGAGTGTAGGAGACAATAACAGCAAGATTATGAGTTCAAGGCCAGCCTGCTACATTGTGACTAGGCCAGTCTGGATACACAGTGACCTCAAGGCTAACCTGGACTGATTGAATTATGTCTGAAAAATTTGTTCATCCACACAGGCCATCCAGAGTGGGAAAACCTTTCAGAATTAAATTCTTTGTTTGTGTTGAAAATGATAAGCTTGATCTGCTTGATTTTTTTTTTCCCGAGACAGGGTTTATCTGTGTAGCCCTGGCTGTCCTGGAACTCACTCTGTAGACCAGGCTGGCCTGGAACTCAGAAATCTGCCTGTCTCTGCCTCCCCAGTGCTGGGATTAAAGGCGTGAGCCACCACTGCTTGGCTGATCTGCTTGATTTCTAAGTGGCTTTTCAGCATTTGTTATATTTACATGAGTCTGTGACTTGAAACCATTCTTTAGTCTCTCTCTCTCCGCTCTCCCTTCAGTCCTCTGTTAGACCTCATCCTCACGAATACTAGACAGACACTACAGCTCAGGACACAGCCTGGCCCCTTCTTTTGCTATGTCTACTATTTATTAATTTATTGACTATTTTTAACAGGCCTCTGCTCAGTCAGTGTGCTGTCTGGTGTACTTGCTATGTAGCCCTGAGCTCTGCTGTGTGAGTGTACCACACTTTTTCATTTGCACCTTCATTGAGTTTTGTAACCATTTAAATGTTAGATCAATACAATTACTAGAAGAATATTTTGACATCCATTGGTGAATTATGTTCAGTGATAGGAAGACAGTCCTATGATGATTCTGTCTGTCCTGCTGAGTAAGTATTTTGCAAAATGTCTCCCGCAGGTCTCTTCTACATTTGTTCTTTCTCCTTCAGTTTCATGATAGCCTTCTCCAACATGTGTCAGATAGACTTTGGTATGACTCATGCCCCATTGCCCTGTCCTCTTGACTGGCTCAGTTCATTTTTCTGATTCTGTTCCACTCCACGTTTAGGAATTTGAGAATACTTTTTATATTTCTTTTGCAGCCACTGTGTTGTGTAACCAACTCAATTGACCTAAAACACATAGCTGAAGGTAACCTGGATCTTCTTGGTGACTTCTCTTCAGCTCCCAACAGCTGGATTACTTGTGCCAAGATAATTCCTCCTCCAAAAAACTGGATTCATGGTGAGTTTTCTCACTTCATGTGATTCAATCATGAAAAATCACTCACAGGTGTGCTAAACCCATTGTGTGTTTGCCAATCCCACATGGAGACAAGCTGATAACCAACAACAGCCACCACTCACTGTGTCAAAACTTTTTATCTTATAATTTTTTCATTTTTTTAAAAAAAACAATATGTTTATTTGTTTATGTGCTTGTTAGTATGCCTCTGTTATTTCATATGCCCTGCAGGCTTGCAAGAGCTTGGAGAGAAGAGGGTGTCAGATGGTCTGGACTTGGAGTCATAGGTGGCTAATAGTCATGTGAATGCTGCTAACTTAGTAACTCCTTTTAAGGTAGTGCTCCTCAACCTTCCTAATGCTGTGACCCATTAATACAGTTCCTCATGTTGTAGTGAACCCTCCCCTCCCCAGACATAAAAGTATTTTCATTGATAACTCATTATGTAATTTTGCTACTGTTATTATAGTAATGTAAACATCTGATATGCAGGATATCTGATAGAGCACCTAGCAAGAGTCATACAAACCCTCAGAAGTGTTGAGAGCCATAGGTGGAGAAGCATTCTTCTGATCAGAGGCCAAATCTTTTACGTTCAGACTCCATTTTATAGAACCTCACCTAAATTTGAACTCAAGTAAACTAACAGGCTGGCACAGAGCATTAGTTCCCATGTTGCCTCCCAACAAAACCTGAGCCTAGCTGCAATCTCTGGGGTAATCCCCCACAAGACCAGTGTCTCCAGGTGTCTGAGTCAGGGGTTCTAGTCCTGCACAAACATCATGACCAAGAAACAAGTTGGAGAGGAAAGGGTTTATTTGGCTTACTCTTCCACATTGCTGTTCATCATGAAAGGAAGTCAGGAATGGAACTCAAGCAGGTCAGGAAGCAGGAGCTAATGCAGAGGCCATGGAGAAATGTTATTTACTGGCTTGCTTGCTTCTCCTGTCTTGCAGAGCTGGCTTTCTTATAGAACCCAAGGCTACCAGCCCACAGATGGTACCACTCACAAGGGGCCTTCCCCCTTTGATCACTAATTGAGAAAATGCCTTACAGCTGGATCTCATGGAGGCATTTTCTCAACTGAAACTCCTTTCTCTGTGATAACTCCAGCTTGTGTCAAGTTGACACAAAACCAACCAGTACAATTGGCCCCTTGTCAACTTGACACACAAATACATCACTATTAAGCCTCAACTTTTACTTTCTTATTCATCCCCAAGATCTAAATAACTTTAAAAGTCCCACAGTCTTTGCAAATTCTTACATATCAAAATTTCAATCCCTTTAAAAATATCCAGTCTCTTAGAAATCAAAGTCTTTTTACCATTAGAAGTCTCTTAACTCTGGGATCCACTAAAATACCTTCTTCCTTCAGGAGGGAAAAATGTATCAGGGTACAGTCACAATCAAAAGCCAAATCAAACTCCAACCGTCTGATATCTGGGATCCACTCACGATCTTCTGGATTCCTCCAAGGGCTTGAGTCACTTCTCCAGCTTTGCACTTTGTAGCACATACCTTGTCTTCTAGGATCCAGATGCCTAGATGTACTCCGCTGCTGTTGCTGTTATTGGTGGTCATCTCATGGTACTGGGATCTCCAAAACACTGCTGTCTTCCCCTGCAACTATGCTTTACCATAGTGCCAAGCCTCACCTCCTTTGCATGACCCCTTTAGTCCTAGGCCATTAATTGCAACTGAGGCTGCACCTTCATCAATGATCTTCTGCTGCTTCTCACAGTGCCCAGGCCTCAGCTGCTCTTCATGACTCCTTCATGCCTTCAAAACCAGTACCACCTGGGTGAGTCTTACACATTACCAAGTCCAGCCACAGCGCAAGGTACAACCCTGGCTATCTCTGGAACAAAGCCTCTGTGCTCTCAGAAAACACTTCTCAGAAGATTTCACCTCATTGGTGCTGGTCTCTTCCCAATCACTGCCAATTTCCCAGCTCCAGCTAACCAGCATCAATAGTCCCAGTAATGCAATGGTTTTGCTTTAGTAGTTCTGGTATCTTGTTAATCACAGCTGATTTCTTCACCCTCTGCTAAGCAAAACCAGAATCTTAAATCAACTAGCAATGGCCCTGATAAGAGTCTTTAATCTTCCCTCTGAAATTTCACAAGCCAGGCCTCCATCTTCTGCACTGTTCTCAACAATATCTTCCAAGCTCCTACACAACATCTCACATGGCTCTTAACACTGAATGGATCTTCTAGCCCAAGGTTCCAAAGTCCTTCCACAGTCTTCCCCAAAACATGGTCAGGTTGTCACAGGAATACCCCACTACTCTGGTACCAATTTGTCTTAGTCAGGGTTTCTATTCCTGCACAAACATCATGAGCAAGAAGCAAGTTGGGGAGGAAAGGATTTATTCAGCTTATTTTTCCACGTTGCTGTTTATCACTTAAGGAAGTCAGGACTGGAACTCAAGCAGGTCAGGAAGCAGGAGCTGATGCAGAGACCACGGAGGGATGTTATTTACTGGCTTGCTTGCTTCTCCTGTCTTGCAGAGCTGACTTTCTTATAGAGCCCAAAAGTACCAACCCACAGATGGTACCACCCACAAGAGGCCCTCCCCCTCCTTGATCACTAATTGAGAAAATGCCTTACAACTGGATCTCATGGAGGTTTCTCAACTGAAACTCCTTTCTCTGTGATAACTGCAGCCTGTGTCAAGTTGACACAAAACCAGTCAGCACACCAGGGTATTCCCACAACAAATTGTATCCTGGTTACAAGCTCACCCCGGGCCTACTGACCACCAATGCAGAGGAGAGCAGAAATTATTATTATGATAGGTCTCCCAGCATTAGTCAATTATGTTAAAGGCCACAGTATTTTTTCCAATTAAATGCTTGCACATGTATCCTCTGGTTTCTACTTACTATAAAGCCTTGCAGATATCCAGGGCTTCCCACAACCAAACCATCCTGTATAATGGCTGTGCATTGGGAGGTCCTAAGCTAGCTCAAATATTATAAAGACCCTGCTGTGAGTTGCACCAGATTGGCTCCTGTCTGTTTTTTGGGGGATATTACTAACATTTCTCTGGCACTACATTTTGGTGTGTTGGTCAGGAAACTCCCTATGACTCACAGGAATATAGATCTGGAGGATGTTGAAGCCAGCAAAGCTAGTCTATGTGTTTGTGTTTTTATCTTTGTGACACTGTGTTTAATTTCATGCTTATTGCCTGTCTAGAACTGAATTTGTCTGAGCCTTCTGTGTGAGATCTGCAGAGTAAATCGGAAGCAAGCTTGTGTAGAAGTAAATGTGGTAACTCTTCCAGCTGTGATGTAATGAGTTATTTGTGTGGAACTTTGTAGCTTCTGTTGCCATAGTAATTCTTCTAGGTTTGAGCACTGCTGAGGAATTTGATTGTCAGAAGTTTTCTATGTCATCTGAGCAGGTGAGTGCTTGAGCTGTGGCACAAAATCTTGTGATTTTTGTGATGGCTAATTTGCCTGAATGTTAGAAACTTTTTTTGAGATCTACAGAGTATAAGGAAAACCTGTAAAAAGATAAATACCTTATGTTGCCATGGTGATTTTTCCAGGTCTGAGTAAACATTTGTGCAGCCCCGAGAATTGTCATGTGTGTGGGAGCGCCACCTTCTGGTTGTTTGTTGTTACTGCAGACTGTAACTTTTTATGGTATTGGTTGGTTTTTGTTTCTGGTTGTGCCTTTTTCTGGTCTCTGATTCTAAATGATGCCCAATCTTGGGAACAAGGCCTTCAAATATGTTTCCCTGGACTGTTTCTGGTTAGGATAGAGATGCCTGGGCGGTCTGGCTAAGGCAGGGCTAGGAGACATCCCGAGTCTTGGTCTGGGGTGAGCATGGGCTCAGGGGAGCTGAGAGACATCTACCAATCAGATTCTTTTCTTGTGGGTGTGAACCACTTTTTGGTTATCTCTCATTTCTGCCTGATAGAGAGAGGAGGTTGCATTTTTGTTTTGGGTGTTATAGAGAGATCTTTTCCTGAGTATTACTTTCTGGTTGTTTCTTTTCTCTGCATGGTAGAGAGGGAAGGTTACATTTATGTTTCTCTGTGTTATATTTGTGTCTTTGTTGTTGTTGTGTTGTTACAACGTGACTGTGACTAATGTATTTACATGGGACAGACACCTTCAACCCCTTTGGAATTGCTTCTCTGTCATTTCAAGGATGTTAAAGGAAGGGGTGAGAATCTCTTCCTCATTATTTAGAAAGACAAATTAACCACATTCTGCAGATCAGAACGGCCCACTTTCAACACCAACTTGCCCCCAGAAGAGTCCCTTGATTTGAAATTGGTCCAGGGTATTGAAAAGGTCATTTTTAAACCCATGTTTGGCTAACCTGGCCAAATAACTTATGTGGTGGTTTGGTGATATCTTCTAGATGACCTGCCCTCTTGGCTTAAACCTTTTCACCCTAGACAACAAGCAGAAGTTCTTGCCTTTACTATGAAGAAGTCCAAGGATATGAAGGAAGAGATACTAGATCATCCATCCTCTTCTGCACCACCCCTCTACCTGGTTCTCCAAGGAGGGACAGAGGAAGATGCTATTGTTCCAATCCCATCTTGCTTAACCCCTCAGGTGGAACAGCAGCTGCTACTGGAACTGGGCAGCAGGCAGCCCCATCACAGGCAGCATGAAGGGGGCTTGATGCAGGGACATAGAGCTGATGAAGAATGTCCCCTGACTCAGAGCCCTGCCCATTGCCAGGGCTAGTCGATGACCAAGGGACATCCTTTGCCACCAGTGACCTTTAGAGCTAGAACACTCAGAATTCTCCCTTTTCAGACAACTCTAGAGATCTATTCAATCTCTTTGCGACAGCCCTCTTCACTCACCAGCCCACTTGAGATGATTGTCACCAACTTTTGCAGATCCTCTTCACCACAAAGGATGCAGATAGATGCTAGGAGGCTGGATCTTGGCCCCACAGGGGAGCCCACTAGTAAGCAACTATTGATGCTTTCTTCCCTTCTAACTCACCCAGACTGGATTTTTAACCCCATTGAAGCTAAGAGGAGACTCTTTGTCTATCATCAGGCTCTGCTGACAAGTCTCAATGTGTCTGCAAGATGGCCCTCAATTTTGGCTAGAGTATATGACATTAGGCAGGGAGAAAATGAAAGCCCTGCAACATTTTTAGAGAGGGTCGTGGAGATATTTCGACAATACACTCCAATGAACCCTGAATCACCAGAAGGAAAGGCAGCTCTAGCCTTTATTAATCATACAGCATCAGGTATTAAGAAAAAGCTCCGGAGAGTTGAGAGGTTAGGAGAAAGGAGTCTGAGGGACTTAGTGATAGTGGCAGAAAGAATATTTAATAGAAGAGAGAATACAGAGGAGAAGCAGTTGAGAGGACAGAAGCAATAAACTTGAGACCTGGCAAAGATCCTGTTGGCAGCCAGGGCCAAACCAGAAGATTGTAAGAGATGCCTAAAACAGAGAAGAAGGAGAAAAGGGGAGACTCTAAAGATCAAAAGTATAACCCAGAGTAACCCTAAAAGTAAGAAAAAACTGACAATTTTTTTTGTTGATAATAAAGTTCAACATTCTGTCTTGCTAAAACCTAAAGATAAAGTCTCTTCATCAGTTTATAAATGGTGGCAACAGAAACAAAACAAAAATCTAGGGCATCTTAGAGACCCTGAAAACATCTGGACTATTGTGCCTCTGCTAAGAAGGCATTACTCCACTAACTACAGGCAACCTCCCTAGACCCAGGGATGCATACTCGGACTTGGGGCCCTGGTATCATCCCATGGCTAATGTGTCACTAATTGGCAGAAGCTGGCCCCCACCGGGTTTACACATCAGTGCAGCAACAACCTCCTGGTTAAAGATGATGCCAGAATGAGTCATTACCAGCCTCTCTTCTTGAATGAACCTATGAATACTTTTTAGCTGCCCTGCTGCCTGACCCTGACCTCTATAGAAGGTTCTCTGCATGACCACTGAGATGGATACAGAGCTAATGTGGTTCACTAATGGCAAGAGACTCATTCTGGATGGACAGAGGTATGCTGGGGCAGTGGTTATCACAAACAACAATATTATATGGGCAGAGTCACTCCTGGCAGGAATGTCAACCCAGAAAACTGAACTGGCAGCTCTGACCAATGCTTTAGAGCTGAGAAAAGACAAGAAACACAGATGGTCAGTATGCCTTTGCTATAGCTCATATCATTGAGGCTATTTATAGGGAGAGGGCTTCTGATAACAAAAGGAAGGACTATAAACACCATCCCAGAAGGCAACAAGATAGCCCAGTGGGTGGTCCTAAAATTGGGCCCCTCAGGTCCTTGATTTCCCTAGACCCAGGAGATACCACCCTCTTTAATCAGACTTAAGATGTGATCTAGGCCAAAAACCTGCCCATATCTCAGTGTCATAAGAGATGACAGAGGACAGCTGACTACAGACTAATTGTACTAGAGAAAATGGGTATAAGCATACTGAAAAATATCCATTGTTCTTCACATATGGAACCCTGATGAACGCAGGACTTCATCCGCCAGTTCTAAATTAGAATTAGAGGTGCCAATGTGAAAATAGCTGAAATTATTAAAAATTATAAGGCCTATCAATTGATTAGTGTGTTTGCCAATGAGAAGAAACCAAGAGCAGAAAGCCAGGAGTCTATCAGGAAATGGCCTTCATGGGTACAAATAATTGCTAGTCTTTATATATTCCTTTTCAGGATGGACTGAGACTTTCCAATTAAGCATGGGACTGTGCAGATGGTAACAAAGAAACTACTAACAGAAATTCTTCCAAGGTATGCTCTTTCTAAGCTTATAGGGTCAGACAATGGGCCTATATTTGTGTACCAGTTAAGTTAGAGATTAGCTAACATTTTGTGGATTGACTGGAAACTTCATTGTTCTTACAGCCCCAAAGTTCAGGACAGCCAGAGAAGAGAGTCTTTTAAAAGACACCTTAACTAATTTGATGTTAGAGCCTGGAAGTGACTGGGTGACCCTTCTTCCATTCATCCTTTTTAGATCATAGAATTCCCCATGCCAGAAAGAACTCACTCCTTTAAAGTTATATTTGGTTTACCTACTGACAGAAGTTATTACAGAAGCAGATGACTGCTAATAATTACAGGATTTCAAGGGTGTCCATTGGGTACAAAAACGTGTTTGGCTTAAAGTTCTTGCTTTCCATAATACAGGTCCAGCTCCACCAACTTTAGTTGGGAGATTGGGCTCTAGTCAAGAGACACTGCCAGAGGTCACTAGAGCTACGCTGAGAGGGTCCCTGTGCTACAGAGTTGCAGCATGGATCCATCGCACATCTGTTTGCAGTTGAAGAAAACCCTGGACATCAGGAGGAGTATTAAGCCTTAAGACTCCCACCTGTTTCTCAAGATGGGCCCCCTCCCCATGCCCTAGGGACTTCACAAAGACATAGGCCTGTTCCTGTTTTCATGAAGCTTCAGGAAGTCCCAATCTTACTGCACTTAGTGCGTTGGATTTCTGAGCACTTACCCATCTGCTGGAGTACATGGTGTCTCCTTTGTTGTTTTCCCTTCCCTCCTTTTTCCAGGGTCTCCTGGAGCCCAGGATGGCCTTGGACTTGTTCTGTAGTTGAGACTGTGTTTTAACTTCTACGCCTTCTCCCTTACCCTGAAATTACATGTAAAGAGCCCCTCAACCAGTATACTTAAGGTTTTTAAGTATGCTGGAATTAAAGGTTTTGTTTGAAAACACTGATAGTGATCCTTTTCAGTTTTTTCATATGAAGAATCAATCAATTGTCCTATCACACTTTATTGAAAATTTTAACCTTTCCTTCTAAATGCCATTATATACAACAGTATGTAGTCTTCTCCTTTTGCTGTGTTTCCCTATAGTAGGATTATTAGGTTGTTGTTGTGAATTCTGGAAAAGGAGAGGGAGAAGGAAGAGAGAAATCTCTCTCTCTCTCTCTCTCTCTCTCTCTCTAACTTTACTTACTTCAATGCCTATTTTAATTTTGGTTCTTCAATGCTTTAACCTCCCTTTTAGCCACCACCCACCAGAGGTCGTAGAAAAGACAGGATACTAGGGGAAGTGGACCTGTTTAGAAATGGTTCTTTGGAGTAACTGCCAGCTGTGTTATCTAGAAATTGGCAGGTGAGTTCACAGGTAGGCGGAAGCAGCTTGATCCACTGGCAAATACTTCTCAGATATACTCTTAGTCCTGTTTCGTAGAGACAGTGTAGCATCAGGTAGCGGAACCTCAGGAACAGCCAAGCAGGAGGGATTTGGACTAGCAGGGATAGCAGGAGCTGTGCCTCTCATGACAGAGCAAGGATCTGGAAGAGAAGAGACCAACAAGTGTTTTGCTCTGCAAGCAAGCTAAGCTCAGCCATTTACACTGTCAGTGAGCCCTTTTTATATTCCCTCCAAACATCTAGGGTCTTCCACAGGTTTTGTCTCAAGCACAAGTCTTGTCTTGCCTCAGCAGGTGAATCTGTCTCACTTGACATCTCTCTGCCAACCAGCCTGGTCTCTGAAGTGGCAAGAAACTGCAGCACACCACCAGAGGTTTTTCAGTGTGTTTATCTCTATGGAGTCCTGACTAGTTGATCAATACCTTTGTGTAGTCAGTGAAGAATCCTTCATCACAAGTCCTGGCAACTACTTGCTTCAGCAGAACAGCTTTTCTCATCTGTCTGCTTCAGGGAAAAGTTCCTTCATCAGTCTGACTTAGCTAAATCCACCAAACACAATTGACTTTCTAAAGAATCCTTTACATTCTTCTCTTGTCTTTAGTTTCTGTGTTTGTTTGTTTATATTTTTATTTCAAGACAGTGTTTTTTTGTGTGGAGCCTTGGTTGCTCTGGAACTAAAGCTGTAATCCAGGCTGGCTTTGAACTCAGAGATCTGCCTTCCTCTGCTTCCCAGTTTTGGGATCAAGGCCGGGTGCCACCACTGCCAGGCCCAAACCACTCTTTCAACTCCCATATAAAGTCAGCTTCAACATCACCTGACAGACCTTCGTGCTCCTGTGTTATTTTCATGTTGTGATCATGTGCAACTGTAAGCTGTTCCCCATGATGTATTAAAGTTAAATCTTTAAGAACACAGTATTTCACATAGGCTTAAACTTTACAAGTAATATTTTATTTCCATACACGATGAGGTACATTCTATAATGACTGAACATTTTATACAAGTTTGGTTTACAGGAGAAAAAAAAATTATTGTTGAGTTAAAAGTAGAAAAATGTGGAACAGTGACCCACCTACTGTCTATGAGTCTAATGCTAAACTCATTGTGAGAACTTTAGTCAAAAAGAAAGGTCCATCCAGTGCATGCTGAAAACTGCTGGTGACAATCTGCATCAAGTTTCACTCACAGGAAACTGACAAGTGAAGACCACTCCCCCAGGTTAAGGGGTGGCTGAGAAGAAGCAAAGAAGCATCATCCATTCAGGGCTTGAACCATCTTCTCCTACTATGGTATTTGTCAGTTTCTGTGGAGAGCAGCTTCGATCAACATAGACAACCTTCAGTCAGTCATAAATACTGGCAGCAACCCTCAGTGGTTCTTGTTTCGGGGAACAGGAAAGTCTCACAGGCTTCTTACCTGGAACTGCCAGTGCACAGGATGTGAAAATGGACGGTTTTGAGGTAAAGCCTGAAGTCCATCTTCTGGTTTTTAAGGGCAGATTTTTTTAAATTTCCAAGGTGTGATGTAATGTCTACCTTCTTGTTGAAGTCTATCTTCTGTCTGTAGTGTGCACACAGGCTCAACATTAGGTTGCTGGGTATTTACAGGAGCTCTGGGAATCCACATAAGTGTCCCAGGCACTGTGTGTTGCTGCAGCAGTCCATTCTTTCCTAGAAGCAGAGGCGCCTCTTGGCCTTGCATGGAGGGCGAGTTGGTCTCACAGGACTCAGAGGGCGCTGTTCTTGGTGACTTGAAGGAGGAGATGGAGAGACAGGTTCCATTGGTGAGTCTGGAAGAGATCCTAGCGTGCTGCTTTGGAGGCTCCAGGTGGACGATGATGCATAACTCTCTGCACCAGGAGAGACTGGAGGACTCGGGCCATCTGGGACTTGACCCTGAAATGAAGAAGATGAGAGATGAAGCCCTGGAACCAGGCCAGCTGGAGCATTCATCCTTGGCATCCCCGAGTGAGAGGCATTTTCCAAGCACTGGCTATCACTTACCGAAGCACTGAAGGATCCTGGCTGGATGATTATGAGGTCCCGGGGCATGTCCAGGATATCAGATCCAAGTGGGTTGGTGGGGGAGAACTCAGGATGTCCTGGCCAAGGGACGGCCTGAAGTCCCTCGGGGACCAAGAGGATGGTGTGTCCTGGGAGCAACACTTGCAGAATCGAGGTGGGCTGGGGCTGGAGCAGCAGGTTGAAGCCATCCAGGGGCAGCTGCAGGGCAGAGCCAGAGGCCAGGAACACCACGGAGGTGAGCCATTCGCTGGAAGGCTGCATAGGCCCTTCCAGGTCTTGTTGAGCAGGTTGGTCTAGTTGGAGTCGAGGGCGCTTGGCAGGATTGGGTCCAGGGTCAGGGTCAGCGTTGGGGCTGCGGGGCCTCACTCCCACCATGTTTTGGTGATGTGGGCACTTGATGGCTGGTGCCCAACAAGGTGTGATGCAGGTGATGAACCTGTGAGCTGTACTTCCTGCAGGTACAACTGTTGTCTGGCTGGCTTTTGCTAGAGCCTTTGTAGGCTCTCCATGAGAGAGCAGATGTGATCAGAAGGACTAGCTGATCAGGAGTGTTGGCTGGGAGAGGACCTGAGGTCTTTATCTATGCCTGGCTTCCAAGGAAGCTCCGCCCATGCAAGGCGGGGCCTAGTGACTAGGATTGAGAGGGTGAGGGAGGAGGAGATAGGGTGAGAGGGAAAAAGAATGTTGAGCTTTTTCGGGGTTGAGAGTAGGAAATCAGCCCTTTGAATATCATTATTGTTTGCAGTGTCTTTATTTGTGGCATCACACACAAGTAAATTATGTTCCCACCCTCTGCCACTTTGACATGAACTCTTTGTTCCATTCCTACTTATAAGTGTGTGTGTGTGTGTGTGTGTGTGTGTGTGTGTGTGCACGCGCGTGTGCATACGTGCGCGTGCGCACGCTCTTCTGGAGGCACGCAGGGGGCTTGGCAGGGGAATTTTGTATGTTCTGGGGGTTTAGAGAGGGAATCAGCCCTTGGACACCCTTATGGTTTCCATTGTCTTTATTAGTGGCATCTCACACAATATACTGGCTAGTTTTGTGAGTCAACTTGACACAAGCTGAAGTTATCACAGAGAACGGAGTTTCAGTTGAGAAGATCCCTCCATGAGATCTAGGTGTAAGGCATTTTCTCAATTAGTGATCAAGGGCGAAGGGCCCCTTTTGGGTGGTACCATCTGTGGGCTGGTAGTCTTGGGTTCTATAAGAAAGCCAGCTGAGCAAGCCAGGAGAAGGAAGCCAGTAAGCAGCATTCCTCTATGGCCTCTGCATCAGCTCC
This sequence comes from Rhynchomys soricoides, assembly GCA_019843965.1. Classification (NCBI taxonomy): domain Eukaryota; kingdom Metazoa; phylum Chordata; class Mammalia; order Rodentia; family Muridae; genus Rhynchomys; species Rhynchomys soricoides. The sequence continues at coordinate 2,894,462 of JADRCH010000097.1, read as the reverse complement.
TGCTCTTTGACCTGCTTGAGTTCCAGTCTTGACTTCTTTTTGTGATGAACAGCAGCATGGAAGTGTAAGCTCAATAAACCTTTTCCTCCCCAACTTGCATCTTGGTCATGATGTTTGTGCAGGACTAGAACCCCTGACTCAGACACACAGGAACATTATTTTCCCACCCCCAGCCATATTTTTGTGAACTCTTTGTTCCATCCTCACTGAGAAATTTTCTTCATTCACAAAAGAAAATGGAAATCAAAATTATCAAAATGGAACTTCAGTTGTTCCTTGGAGATCAAGCTGGTTACTTAAAGCCAGTAACTAAGATATTTCTATGTGACTATTTTTCAATTAGAAAATCGGCCTCAAATTTGTGTTATAGTGAAGTACATAATTAATCTGGGGAAATCCACTGATGACTGAGTGTTTGCCTAGCATACTGGAGGCCAATGGGTTTAATCCCCAGATACAAAACAAAAAATGTTCCTGTGAGTGCTTTAAACCATCTAGAACCTCAGAGGTTGGGAGACACTAACAGCAAGATTATGAGTCCAAGACTCGCCTGCTATGTGATAACAACTAGGCAAGTCTGGGTACACAGTGAACTCTAGGCCAGCCTGGACTGATGAAATTATGTCATAGGAAATCAGTTCATTCTTACATGTCATTTTGGGTGGGAAAAAAATCTTTCAAAATTTAATCTTTTATATGTGTTGATAATGATAATAAGCACATCTCTGCTTTAATTATAAGTGGAAAATTTGAGTATTTTGTTACATTTATATGTGTCTGAGACTTGAAACCATTCTTTAGTCTCTCTCTTCTCTCTGTATTCAATCCCCTGTTAGAGCCCATTCTCATACAAACTAGACAAACACTACAGCTCAGAGACACAGCCTGGCCTCTTCTTTTGCTATGTTTATTATTTATTTATTTAGTTAGTTATTGACTATATTTTAGAGGCATCGGCTAAGTCAGTGTGGTGTCTGGTGTACTTGCTATGTAGCCCTGATTTTTAATGGGTGAGTGTACCACACTTTTTCATTTGCATTTTCATTGAGTTTTTCTAACCATTTAAATGTTAGATCAAGGCAATTACTCCGTGAATATATTGATATCCATTGGTGATGTAAGTTAAGTGACAGGAAGACAGTCCTGTCATGATTCTGCTGCCCTGCTGAGTAAGTGGTTTGGAAAATTTCTTCCAAAGGTCTCCCCTGTATTGGTGATGACATTCTTGTACATGTGTCAGAGAGACTTTGGTATGACTCATGCCCCATTGCCCTGTCCTCTTTACTGGCTCTGTCTATTTTCCCAATTATGTGCCACTGTACTTTTAGGACTTTGAAAGTATTTTTAATATTTCCTTTTTCAGAAAGAGTGCCATGTAACCAAGCCCATTGGCCTAAAACACACTGTGTAGTTGAGGATAATGTGGAACTTCTGGGTGACTTCTCTCCACCTCCCAAGGGCTGGAATACATGTGCCAAGAGAACTATTCTTCTAAGTGTTGAGCCATCTCTCCAGTCCCTCATTCTTTGTTTTTATTTATTTGACGTATTGTCTCAAGTAGGCCAGGTAGTCTTTGAATGGTCTATGTAGCTGAGAGTGTGTGCAAATTTCTGACCCATGGGCCTTCAGCCATGGGCCTTGAAGTGGGATCTCAGGCAGCACCACCACCACACTGGGCTTTACCTCAAGTTTTTTCATGTTACCTTTCACAGTTCAGCTCTTCTTTGGTCCACTTAGGAAGGGTCAGTGTCAGCAGTGTAGCCTTGAATCTTGGTTCTCTTCTCTTTGTGCCTTCAGTGCTCCTGTTACAAGCATGCACCACCACACCCAGCATCTTGATCCGGATGTAACCAATTATGTAAAGTCAAGACATAGTGATTCCATCTCGGTTTTCAGGTACAAAACCATGGTCTTGTTATATAAAAAGTTTGCCTTTTACACTGAACTCAGTCATCTTCAGTGTGTGTGTGTGTGTGTGTGTGTGTGTGTGTGTGTGTTTGCCTGTGTGTGCAGGTGCATTTTTTTCTCAGGCTGGTCTTGAACTTGCTCTGTAGTTGAGATTATGTTTTAACTTTTCCTCCTTCTGCCTTACCTTGAAATTACAGGTAAATAGCACCTCAGTCAGCACACTTAAGCTTTTTAACTATGCTGGACATAAAGTTTTAGTTTGATAACACTGATAGTGATCCACTTCAGCTTTGGTAATATGCATAACCAATTAATAGTCCTATCATGGTGTATTAAAAACTTAATCCTTACCTACTAAATGCCATTATTTCCAGCATTATGTAGGCTGGTATTTTCTGCTGTGTGAGAATTTCTTTGGTCTCTCTCCTCTGTTGCACTGATTTGTGGAGTCAGGAGCAACTTCACACGGTGTGTATTTTGTTCATTTTAGTTTGTCTATTTTTATTCTTCTTTTAGAGACTATAGCCCAACTGCAGTTTCCCTTTTCTCCCCGTCCCATAGTCTCCCCCCACCTCCCCTTCCTCTCAGCTCCCCTCCCTACCCTTAGGATTCCCACAAGGACCTCAAGCTACTCAGCCATATCACACCAAGAGAACCTAGGTCACACCCCTACAGTTTCCCTGATCTCTTCGAGCTCCGATGAGTCTCAGTCAGTTGATTCTGTGGGCCATATCTCATGGTACCACTGGTCTTTCCTTCCTCTACAGTTTGTATTTTTCATATGACACATTTTCTAAAACATTTGACACAGAAAACTGATACACACAGTAGTAATTAAATTACTGTATTTTGTCAATTTTTGTCTCTAAATCTCTGTTTTATATTCCCTTAAAGTCTCTCCCAATTGTAAATTAGTAATTGTGTACATTTATTGGTACGGTGTGGTGCTTGGGTAGATATAGACAACATGAAATGGTTAATTCAAGCTCAATGGCCCACTTACCACCTCACACTCAAATCTTTTTGTTGTGAAGATATTTAAAATATCCCTTCACTCCAGTTGTGGTGGAGCTTGCCATTAAACTCAGTGCTTGGGGTGCAGAAGCAGGAGGAGCATGGTGAACTTGGGGCCAGGCTGGTCTACACAGAGAGACCCTATCTCAACAGAACACAACGGAACACAATACTCAAAGAAACAATCTCCTTTAGTAATTTTGAAGTTTTCACTGCATAATTATTAACATGTAGCCATTTCTGGTAGATTAAAACATTTCCCCAAGGCATGGAGGAGTCTGAGAAGGTCACCAGTGCTCTTACAAGGCTGCTCCCAGACAGTTGCCCAGGACAGGAGATGCTGGTGTCACTGCTGGAAGGCTGATACAGGAGACTTCGTGCTACAGCTACCTGAGTCAGCCATGTTCTTCTAAGTGACTCCAGTCTACTCATGGGTTCCCCCAGATGGACTCTGATGGAATCAGTTCTTTGATCCATAGTTTTCTTCCTAACCCACTGTGTTCTGGCTTCTGTTTTTTTTGTTTGTTTGTTTTTGAGATTATATTTATTTTCCTTTTATATGTATGATAGCCTGAACTTATGTTTATAAACCATCTGTATGCCTAGGAAGGCTAGAAGAGAGTCTCGGATTGCCCAGATTTACAAATAGTTGTGAGCCACCATATGGGTGATAGGATTTGAACTAGGGTTCTTTGGAAGAGCAGTCAATGCTCTTAGCCCCTGATCCGTCTCTCCAGCTCTGAGAAACTAGTTTCCTAGTGGATTCTTTCTCCTTTGTAGTTATCTTCTTTCTTTTGCAAATTATATTTTCTCTTGCTTTTGTTTTTCCTAATTGAGATCAAATGTACTTTCTCGGTACACATTTGTTTTCCCTTAGCATTGGGTGTGATGTTGATTTACAATACTGTCCACCTAAATGTGTGTCTATTTATGCTCTTCAGCACTGTGTTTCTTCATTTAGGGCAGTCTAAGCAGGACAATGGATATTCAATCTCTGCAGCAGTAAGGGCTGCTTGCTTACCTGTGTCCTTGGAAGGCTCCTAAGCATTACTAACCTCATCATGCCTTTTATTCTTGTTCCCGGTAGAAATCCGATCACTCCTCTTTTTCTAGATTAAAAACTTCAGACTTTATATAAACCCCCCCTCATCAGCCCCCTCTCCATCTCTGATACTTTCATTTGGCATTCTGGAGTCCTAGCCAGAGAGCCCATGCACCTCCAACCTTCCACCTTTGTCTTTCCCTATTGTTGAAGCTGCTTCCCCTGAGTCTTTCTCTTTCCCTTCAGGTGTTCACACTGGGGCTTGTGCTGTCGTCCATGCCCCCATTACTGTTAGATGTTCTTTCCTGCTTCAATCTCTGCTTTCTTTTCAGTAACCCTACCCCTTACCCCAGCCAGTTCCTTGATTACTTGTAGCTTTTGTTCTTCTATGTAGTCATTATGACAGATGATTTCAAAATATGAGTATTCTTCTAAAAAAAAAATAGGTATTTATATCCGTTTTGTACCAATTCCATTCAACCCAAATCTCATTTTTCTTGATGACATTTTCGTCAATACCCACAGTTGGGCATAGAACAGGCACCTCAAATTACACATGTTCCCAATTGGTCTCATTACTTTTTTTTTCTTTTAATAAAAAAATTCCCCCAAATTCTTTCCAATCTATTCACAGAATAATTCTACGGTTTTGTGTGGGCGCTCAGCTCCCAAACCTTAAAGCTTAGCTTCTGGGTCATTATGGGCTCCCTGTCATCTTTCACACCAAGAAATCCTGTTTCCCCATCTTCAAAATATATCTAGGAAAATGTCACCTCACACCACTCCACTTCCCCTGCTTCCTCTGAGCCTGTGTCAGCTCTCAGAAGAGCTGCTGTCATCCATGATCACAATGGTTTTTAACTTATCTGTTCTCGACTGAATGCCAGAGTTTGGAAGTGTGTACAGATGGAGCTTGGTAGATATGTGGCCAGTGAATAAGTTAATTATTATTATCAGTGTGTGTGTGTGTGTGTGTGTGTGTGTGTGTGTGTGTGTGTGTGTGAGATAGCCTCATATAGCCTAGGCTGATCTTGATCTCCATATGTATCAGAGGATGGCCTTGAGCTTCTGAATCTCCCTTTCCAACCTCCCAAGTGCTGGGATTATAGGCATGAAGCACTTCCTGTGGTTTTTATTGTCCTGGTGATTGGATCCAGGGTTTTCATGCCTGAGGAGCACTCTGCCCACCCGGCTGTCTCCTCAGTCTCTATGATGTTTTTAGCATCACATCTGAGAACTCTCCTTCTCTCTGTGATAACACTTCCCCTCCACCCTCTCACTGCTCACAAGCATCAGCTAGAACAGCTGTTGCCCTCCATTGGCCCTAGTTCAATTTCGTATTTCTGACTTATCTTATAAGTTATAGGTTTATGAGTGATTTCCCCAGATCTGCAGTATCTCCACCTTTAACTTTCCCCTAATTTGCTGTTAAATGCCTTCATCACTGTTGTATTTCAGTGTTTATGCATTGAATGGTTAGAAGCTTCATAGAGGTTTGGCATCCCCATGGTTTATCTTTTTTCTTTTATGGTCTCCACCAAATCACATCTATTAACAATGTTTATAATGAATGCTTTCTCTACCACCTGAAAGACTGCTTCTCCTCTCTCCTGTTTTTCTTTTCTAGTGTTTTCGTATGTGGTCTTTGATTTTTGATTAAGAGCTTCAAACCTCTGGACTATTGTCCCCAGCAAGAAAGTGAGTCCTGGGTATAGTGTATTCTCCCTAGAGAAGGCTAGTTTGCTTGTAGCTAGGCCTCCCATGAGCCCAGAGTGTTACCCCTCCTCCCCAAAGCCTTTCATGCAACCAGAACACATGATATGCCAGAGTCCATTTTGTTTTGTTGTTCATTTTGACAGAGTATAGTTATCCTTTAACAATGTCACACAGATAAACAATGTACCTCGTTCACATCCACCTCCCACTCTCCCGTGTAATCCCCAGCACCTCTAACATGTCCCCTTTCCTATTCTATGTCTTCTCATCCTCCCCTTCCCCTTCCTTCTATAGCCCACAGAGTTCATTGGATGCTGCCTGTTGTAATGGAGACCGATCTCATTGGCTTGATCTTGTGCATGTCTTGCGCAGGTACCTCACATGATACCATGGTGAGTTCATGAATGCAGTGGCTACTTCGGATCTAGTAACTCAGCATTTTATAACACTCCTCCTTCCCTTTGTTTTACTGTCTTCACACCCTCTCTTCTGGGATGTTCTCTAGGCTTTTATCATGGTGAGTGTGGGGGGAGCGGCTGATACAGACGTCCCATTAGGGCTGAACACTTGGAAGCCACTTATTCTTAGCACTTTTAACAGTCGTGGGCTTTTGTATTAACTGCTAACCATAGCAGAGAGAAGCTTCCCTGACCAAGGTTGAAGGTAGCACTAGTCTATATGTTTAAATACACATGTATAAATACATATGACACCATGCCCATTTACCAATACAGTGGTATTAGACTCTACTCTAGGACCTATGACTTCCAAGCCATTGATTTTGATCAAATTTACATGTACCCAGTGCATGAATTCCCTCCCGTGGAAAAAGTCTCAAAGGCAGTATGAAATCAGCTGTTTACTCCCATGGCTCCCTAAGCACGATTGCACCAGTGGGCATATCTTGCCTGGCAGGTTAGTTCTGTAGCATGTAAAGTTCCCAAGTGGCTAATAGCACGGTTAGCTTTTGTACCCAACGTCTACCCCAGTTAGGGACCAGAAAGGGAGAGTGAGTCCAGTTGTTGGCTAACTGGCTGACATTTTAAGGTCTTTGTTGTACTGAGAATTAAACCAACTGTTAAACTGTGAGCAAGCAACTGTGCAACTGCTTCACTGTTAGATCTGTATTCTTTTAGAGAGACAAGCTGCAACCCTCTAAAGGGAGAGTTCTGTATCTGTGCAAGTGTAGGAATTACAAACGTAGGAGGAAAAAGATGAATTCCTACCCACACTGTGTCCACCAAACCAAATCAAACCAAACCAAACCAATCCAAACCAAATCAAACAAAAACAAACAAAAAACCCAACCCAAACCAAAGAAACAAAAAACCCCAAAACAAAACACAGTCAACCCCCCCCCAAACAAAAAAGCCCCTCAAACCAAAAAACCAACCAAACCAGACCCCCCCAAAAACCTCAAACAAAACACAAACAAACACCCTTCTAAGCAACAAGGTAATCCAACACAATGAAGAATAAAAACATTGATAAAAAAGTAAGATGTATTAAAGTAGCATCCACAAACCAGCTGCCCTTGAACTCGCAGAGATCCTCCTGCCTCTGCCTCCTCCCAGTGCTGGGATGGACGGCGTGTGCCACCACCGCCCGGCTAAGAGTACATTTTAAAATAAGGAAGCAAACATCCTGGAAAATGAAGACAATCTTGAAATGAGAAATTTTCTCACAGAAATGTGAATAGAATTCTAGAAGGAATTAATTATGTCACAACTACATCTTACAGTGTTGAGATATTATGAGTGTGGTAACTTGGATGAGAAATGTCCCCTTATATGTTCATGCATTTGCACATTTGGTTCCCAGTGGGTGGCAATATTTGAGGAGGTTCTGGAACCTAAATTTAGGAAGTGGAATCTCTCTGGAGGGAAGTCCTGGGGGTGGCTTTGAGGATTGTTATAGGCTCTGTCCTCTCTCTGCTTCCTGGTTGTGAATGTTAAAATTAAGTTAAGATAAGTTCTTTCTCCCTTATGTTGCTCTGGGTCATGGTGTTTTATCACAGTAACGGAAAGGTAACTGATACAATGAGTGGCAAGAGGTAAACTGAGCACTGCAGTCATACATTTGGTTGGATTTTCAACATGAGGACAGATGAGACACTCTAAGACTGAGTCTTTTTTTTTTTTGGTAGGATTTCAGGGAAGAGATAATTTTCAATAACCACAGTCAACTACATTCAGCCAAGCCAAATAGGAACAATATCCTTGTAGTCACATTTCAATCACACTATGTGACACGAAAACCCAACAAACATTTGAAGTAAAATGAAGCCAGATGTTACACACCTGTAATCCTGGGACGTGGGAGGCGAAAGCAGGAGGATGAGGACTTTGGGACCAGCCTGGGCTACATAGAACCTGTCACAAAACAAAAACAGGCCAAGACTAAAACACTTCAAACCCTCAAAACTAAAATGTGAAACACCCCCACATATAAAATAGTGATATCTTGATTGGTTACACAAACATTTAGACAAAAAGATGGTGAAACACTGGATCAATAAATTTCTAGTAGTCAAATATGCTAGAGTAATGACATGTAGAATCAAGGGCTGGGGAAGAGATGGGAGATGCCACTCCTCCACAATGGTGGCTGAAACCTCAGGGCAGCCCAAGGGACATCCTAACAAGACGATGTTTCAGACAGAAACAAATAAAAAAGGGAGAAGAAAGTGCCAGAAGCTAAAAGAGAAGCCTCCAGGGAAAGGGCCCTGACCACAGGTGGAATTAAGAAGACTGGTTTTAAAAAATGATTTTCATTTATTTATTTTTGGTCTGGATACTGATGACCCTCCATTCAGTCTGCTTTTATTTACATTTCTGGATTCCCAGCCAGTCCTCCTCCTCCTCCTCCTCCTCCTCCTCC
>JADRCH010000097.1:2864691-2885892 GCA_019843965.1 Rhynchomys soricoides | reverse complement strand
CCTCCTCCTCCTCCTCCTCCTCCTCCTCCTCCTCCTCCTCCTCCTCCCATCAGTACCTGGAATGCAGCATTGTGTTGGAGTCCACCGTACATTTAAGAATAAACTGTGTGTATCATACGGTGGCTTATTGTCTATGGATTTCCACTCAGCCATTCCAATTTCAGGCTAAAATGAGTATGGAATGAAATATTTTCAAGCATAACATCCTAGGAATGTTCACACTTACAGAACCAAGGCAGGACAGATACAATAGAGATACAACTGTTAAAGCCTATTCTGGGGCAGGTGGGATGGGGTCACCGGGTAGAAGTATTCACTCTACAAGCCTGACAACTGGAATCAATCCCCCGAGTCCATGGTAGAGAGAGAGAACTGACTCCCAAGTTGTCCTGTGATTTTTTTACAGGAGTAAAAAGTATAGCAGACACTCGATGGCATGCATGGCCTGTGCTCCCACACAAATCACACACACTCACTCAAATATACATCAGTGATAAATTAAACAATTAAAAAAAAAACTGTATGTAAAAGCTGGGCTCTGGGGGCTGGAGAGATGGCTCAGTGGTTGAGAGCACTGACTGCTCTTCCGGAGGTTCTGAGTTCAAATCCCAGCAACCACATGGTGGTTCATAACCATCTGTAATGAGATCTGATGCCCTCTTCTGGTGTGTCTGAAGACAGTGTGCTTACATTAAATCAATCAATCAATCAATCAATCAATCAATCTTTGTTTATTCGGAGTGAGCAGGGCAGGATTGAGCAGGGCCAGAGCTAAAAGGAAAAAAAGCTAGGCTGTGGCCAATAACCTCAGTTCCTAGAGTGGCTCATTCGGAGGACTTCATTTTGAAGGTGGGTCTGGGCTACAGAATGAGTTTAAAGCTAGCCTGGGCAGTGAGCCCCTATCTCGAAATAAAGAGTAAGGAGAGAGCTAGGGATGTACCTGTGTTAGAGGGAGGGCTTTCCCAGTATGTGAGACCCTAGGTTAAACCTGTATCAATGCAAAACGAAATTTAATCAGATAGGAAATCTCTAGCGAGATAAAAATTGAGGTTAGCCCAAGAACAAAGAGGGAATTCGGTAAAGCAGGTTGGTAAATCTGAACAGCTAACCTTTGAACCACTGTGACTTTTGACTCAACCTTTATCAGTGACACTTTATTTTATTTATAAAACAAGATAAATATGGCAATTGCATACAAAGCATTACAAATTAGGCTTATAGGAGAAAAAAACTGGTTCAGAATTTAAAACAAAAAAAATAATGTGGAATAATAGTAAATATAAACATTTTCCACCAGTTTAGGTGAAATCTTGATGTGAACATACTATAAAACGAAATGCAAGCCTGGCAGAGCGGCACAAGCCTTTTCTTCCAGCACATGGGAGGTAAAGACAAGTAGATCTCTGTGAGTTCAAGGCCACCCTCTACTTCATAGTTACTTCTAAGAAAGCCATAGATTTATAATAAGATCCTGACCAAAACCAAACAAAACAAAGATAAAAAACAAAGAAAACAAAACAAATGCATATCCCAGTGCATGCTGAAAACAGCCGGTAAAATTCACCATAAATCTCATTTATAATGAAGGAACTGAAATGGAAGCCTATTCCAGTAGTTTTGGAGATGGCTTTGGATCCTGTACATTCAAGTGATGTAACCGTTATAGTTCATCATGGTGTTGGGTAATTTTCCAGGAGAGCAGTCCGAAACAATAAAGAGGTAGACAAGTCCTGTCCAAATCCTCAAAAATTCACGGGAAAACACTAAAGGATACCAAGAGCATAAGACACTGACTAATGTCTTGGTTAGAGAAGAAACAGAGGGTGTTGGGGATTTACCACTTGGATTTCTAGGAAATTTATAGGGCCCTTCGGAAGAATCCTTTGGGTCAGCAAGACTTTTATTTTGACAACAGACGACCAAGTGCCTTGTGTCTGCGGGTAGAGAAGCCCCTCAAGGATTTGTGCTGGGCAGTTCACTCATACACTAGTCGCTTCCGGGCCTTGCAAGGGGTCCGAGGAGAGCATGGAGGGCGTGGCAGAGGCTGCTCTTGGGGACTCCGGGGAGGAGATGGAGGCAGAGGCTGCAGTGCAGAGCCAGGGAAGGGTCCCAGCAGGCAGCTGTCCAGTTCCCAGATGGACCTTGGAGAATATCGCTCTGCTCCAGTGGAAGGCACCAGAAAAGATGGCTCTGGGACCTGGTCCTGAGACCAAGGAATGGGCACCCCTGTGATGGAGGAAGGGCTCCCAGCGGCCTGACTATCTGGAGGCCCAGCCCAGGACACCAGGAAATCCAAGTCTGCATCCTCATCATAGACATCTTCTTGGTAGAAGTACTCACAGAAGGTTTCTTGCTGGAGGCCGACGCGGTGGTCCTGGGGAGCGGCTCCCTGTGGGGTGGTGGCCGAGAACCCAGGCTGTCCAAAATGGGTGGATGCTTGGAGTCCCTCGGGGACCAGGAAGATGGTGTGTCCTTGGAGCGACACTTGCAGGACCGAGGTGGGCTCTGGCTCCAGCAGCAGGTCGACGCCATCCAGGGGCAGCTGCAGGGCGCAGCCGGCGGCCAGGAACACCACGGAGGTGAGCGCGCTGCTGTCGGACCTGGCGGACGCTTCCAGTTCGGGCTGAGCCAGGGGCTCGGGGCCCGCGGGCTCCTGGTGGAGGCGGGGGCGCTTGGCAGGGCTGGGTGCTAGTGACTGCGGTGCCCAGCAGGGCTCGGGGTCAGCGCTGGGGCTGCGGGGCCTTATGCGCATCATGTGGACGGCGCTGTGGGGCTGGAGAGGCGCGGGTGCGGGGTGCAGCACGGGCAGGTGCGACGGCGCGGGCGGAGAGGCTGCAATCTCGTGCTCTGCAGCCGTGTGCTTGGCCTAGTGAGTATTGCGCACGCAAGGTGGGTTACTTACTAGATGCCAATCAATTTTCAAATGATGAACCGGAACCTAAGTTAAGACGGAAAAGGTCAGGCTAGGCTGCACCTTTGGAAGCCCGAGTCCTGCAGGCTCCGCCCAGGAGCGTCGGGCTGGCCAATAGATTTGGCTGTAGTTGGGAAATACATTTTTTGACCTATAGGAGGCAGAACTGGTTGCGCAGTTTGTCTCATCCGGAATAAAATTTCAAGATGGCTCAAGATTAGAACTTCTGTGGTTTCGGGCATTCTAAAAGTCACTGAGAAACTTGCTCCCATCCCACCAAACCACACTAAGTTAATGCCGTGTGAAATTGCTTTAGCGCCATTTATAGAATGGGTTACTAGGTAGCAGGGGCGGATGTGTGATGTGAAGTACACCTAAAATCATTTTTTGTTCCGCCTATAGCTCCCTCCTATAGGAGGCCGAGGTAAAGACAAGCTGCAGAGTGACACATGGGTTCAAAAACAAAACAAGTCTGGTCCAGAGAGGGCTCAACAGAACTCTCATTGCCTAACCTGATGAACTTGAGTTTGATCTCAGTCTTACATGGTGACACGCTGTGGCACACACAATCACATAGTAAGTAAATGTAATAAAATTTAAAAAGAAAATCAAAACTAAAAATGCCTTTTTGAGGGGCGGGGGAAGAAAGGGTCTTTGTATGCTATGCATCCTGGACTTCTTATCTAGAAGACTATGACTTTGAACTTTTAACCTTCTGCCTCGGACTCCCAAGTACTGAGATCATAGCTATGCACCACAAAGTGGGTTTATGCCATGCCTAGAGTTGAATGCAGCCAGGGCTTCTTGTACCACTTGCATGCGCTGCTCATGGAGGCCAGAAGAGAGCACTGGATACCCTGCAACAGCAGCTACAGATAGTTGTGAGCTAAGGTGAGGGTGCTGGGAATCAAACCTGAGTCTTGTACTCTTAATGGTGGAAGGGTCTCTCTAGCCCTCCTCCTCTCCCTTTAAAAAACTGTATATTATTATTTGTGTGTGTGTGTGTGTGTGTGTGTGTGTGTGTATGAATTCATGTGAGCGCTTTTTTGCATCATTTCTACCCCCTTTCTCCATTGTGTCTTTCTCAAAGTTATGATCTCTTCTTTAATTGTTACATATGTATCTTTATATGTATATATAAATGCAGTCTGCTGATTCTATTTAGTGTTGCTTCTATGCTTATTTGTTTAGGGTGGATCCCTTGGGTTTAGATAAACTACCTGTGGGGCTCATACCTGAAGACTGATTCTCTCTCAGCTGCTAGTTACTGCCTACAGTTTTTCATCCCTCATCCAGGTTGGCATGGCAAGTGGTGTTTTCACTGTGCAGGCTTTGTTTAGGTGACCATATTTTTTGAGATTTCATGGGTGTAGTGTTCTTGTCATATATAGAAGACACTATCTCATAGCAGATGACCCTGTTCTCTGGCATTTAATTAATTAACTAATTAATTAATTTATGGCTAGGCAGTGTTTCACCATGTATTACTGGCTGGCCTGGAACTCATTATATAGATCATTCTGGCTGGCCTTAGCATACACAGATCCATAGCAGCCACAGAGATCCGTCTACCTCTGAATCCTGAGTGCTGGGATTAAAGGTATGCACCACCAAACCCACCTGGCTCTTAGAATCTTTCTGTACCCTCTCCCATGGTGTTCCCTGAGCTTTTGTTGTAGGAGTTGTACTGTGTATCTCTGTTGCAAGATGCTTCTTTGATAAGGGGTGAGAGCTACGTGTATCTTTAGATAAAGGGTACATATTTAGAATGCAGCCAGAAGTTACCGTGCTAGAGGAAGGTGGCTGTCTTCTAGGTTGTCTTCTCAGGTCTGTTAACAATGGTTAGTTGGCAAGGTTTATAGTACTGGGCATGAATTTCCTCACATCGAGCAGGTTTTAAGTGCAATTAGACAGCTGTTGATTGCTCCCAAGATACAAACACCATTATTATACCCATTGGAGCTATCTCGCCATGTTGGCCTTTGTTATGGCTCATAGGCTCTACAGCTGGTTGGAACTACTGATTGCTTTTCTCCATTGGCATCTTGCACAGCATTTTTGGATGCTATAAAAGCCAGTCCTTACAGAGGAGGCTTCCAGGTTAGTTCCAGCTCAACTCCTGTGTCTAAAGTGTCCTAAACTATCCTGTGTGGATAGTTTTTAGCAATCGTGTCTCACCTTCAAGTTTTGGGAGGTAACCCAGGGAAGTAGCAATAGCCTATGTTATTTGAGATTTTCCTCCATTCCCCTCATCAACAATGTGAAGGGAGGTTTCCTATGCTTGGTGCTGGGGTTAGTCTATGGCTATCTGTAGGTACTCTTCTGGGTTAATTCAATCAACTTCTGCTATTCAGGATTTAGGATATTCTGACCAATATGTGCATGAGACTGATGATTCATACCCAAAGAACTGTAAATTCTTACCCAACTATAATAGCTCACATCTATAATCCCAACAGGTGGAAGGCCGTTGGTAGAAATTTATTAGACCATTGTCAGGCTGTCAACTCTAAGGCCAGTGTAAGCTAAGAAAACTCTGTGAATACTTATTGGTCTTGTCTTTGGTTAGAGGAAATTTAGTTTTTAATGTAGTTTAGGTCATAAGTTTAAATTCCACAGTTTCCTGAATGCTTGGACCCTATGGGGTCTAGGCATCTTTAGAGGCAATTGACAAGGTAGTTAGATTCCTGACAGAATTGTTGGGGAAAGGCAGGACAAAGAAAATGGAACAGAGGAGTAATGGGGGAGGGGGAGAGTAGTGAAGATCATTCTGGCTGGCCTTAGCATACACAGATCCGTAGCAGCCACAGAGATCCGTTATGGCTCTTAGAGAAATCGACTGCCTCCACTGCACTAAACCAGCACAGTTCCTAACTGCATCCTAATATTTACCCTTGCACTCACAGATAAGAAGCACAGCCATCAGCAAAGAAGCTTCTCTTGGCAACCAATGGAGATTGTTACAGAAAAATAAAACCACACAAAAAGCAGAGAATGAATGATCCTGACGTGCCCACACAATTGATACATCTACAACCCACCCAGCTCCTGCACCTACACCTGGGGGAACCCAGCAGGAGGTGGAAAGATTGTAGCAGTCAGAGGACCAGGAAACCTGCTGTGAGAACAACGCAATCACTGGGAAGCCGCAGCTCTGATTCCACAATATGGCTGCCAAAACAAGAGGGGAAGAAGCACACTGCCAGTGGGTATGCTAACATGGAATGGGGGAATATCATGAGATCTCCCATCCTTAGGCAAAAGTTATAGCAACTAAGGAATGCTGGGAGTGGGAGAAAGTCTTCTCTGTGGATGAGCCCCTTAACTAGTTACCAAGTGAAGTCATATACATACAAGTAACACTAAAAAGACTGGGCACATTGTGTTTCTATATTTAGTCCCATATATATGGAGCTTGTGAAGGGGAAATGATATGATAAAAATGTATTGTAGGAAAAAAGTATAAAATATAACTCGACATATACTTTACTTGAATAGTAATTGGAACAGAGTAACCATAGAACCTGAGGACAATTCCTGGAGAGCAGCTAAGATGGTGTAGTTGTTAATTCTCCCATCCATCAAAGAGGACAGGGATATGGACATTGCATCCGAGCATTCCTGTTGTATCAATCCTGGAATTGGACCACGTATGATGTTTGAATACTAAAAGTATGTTCTGAGTGTCAGATAGGATGCATTCCCTACAGTTTGGCTCTTACTTGCGTTTGGATCTTTGGAAACCAGGAAGGGGTAAATGTAAAATTCACACATGGAGCAGAAAGCTAATATCCCTTTAAGCCAATTTTTTTTTGTTCAGAAAGAAGTCAGTAGACACAAAGAAAGCACTGATGACATCAGCTCATCATTTTCCTGTCAGGTGTTACAGAGACTGAGGAGGAATTCAAAGATTCAAGAGAAAAAGACTCTTTTTTAAAAATGATATTTTCTGTGGATTGAGCCAACTTCGTATGTGCTAAGAGAACACTTTTTACTACTATGTTATATATCAAGCCCAATGACTCATTTGTAAAACTGAAACCTTGAGAAAAATTTTAATTTAATTAAGTATACCTTAATTCAGGGGGTATGTCCCCTACAGATACATTTCCTATGATTAAACATACCAATCTGAAGGTGTAGATCATCAGAGGCAATAAAAATACCAAAACGAGCTTCCTCATTCATTATAAATAAATGGCTATGAATCTTGGGAGCAGGCTTCTCATCTGCAGCAATGAAAAGTATGAAAAATAACACTTTGAAGTGAGGGGTGCAGAGGTTATTTCACAATGATAATCCCAGCTAAAGCCGCACGCAGGTGTAGATGTAACTGAGACATTTCCAGACACAAACTTAAGTCTGATCGCACCACAGAAGCCACTGAGGAAAGAATCCTTAGAAAGTATTGTGGGCTCCAGGTGATAGTTAATGCCTGGCTATAATAGAAATACTAGTGAATCTAATGCAGGAGGTTTGCAAGTTTAAAGCAAGCCTAGGATAGGGACCCCCCCCCCAAAAAAAAAAACAGAAAAGAAAACTGTACAATAGCAAGAAGCCACCAAGGATGGACAGATGGCAGGATGGGGAGCAAGGATGAAAACCAGGAGAGAAAGTGGCAAAGCGTGTCCAGATTGAAGTTATAAATAAATATTAATGTTCAACATTTTAAAAAAAGGTTAGCACCATGTTGATTTTTGGCTTTAGCAGTAACGGTTTATTTCATTATAAAAACATAGGCAAACCTGTCAAAAATAGACATTTAAACATTAGGAGTGATGTACATAAAATCCAAACAGCAAACAGAAAACAACCAACCCCCAAACAATATATGGTCCCTCCCTACAAAAACACTACAGGGTGGAACAACTTTGTATGGAAATAGAGAAAAATCCTTTGGAATAGCAGGAATGTAAAGAACTTTAGTCCTGCCACTGAAAGTCACTACAGGAAAAAAGACAACACAGACGGAAAGACGGCTCAGCAGTTAAGAGCACTGGCTGTTTTTCCAGAAAACCTCTGTTCAATTTCCACCACATACATGGTAGCTTACAACCATCTGTAGTTTTAGGGGATCTGATACTGTCTTCTGGCCTCCACAGACACTGCACACATGTGATGTATAAACATACTTCAGGCAAACACTCACACACATTAAATAAAAATAAAACCTAGAGCTAGAGAGGCGGCTCAGAGGTTAAGAGCACTGGCTGTTCTTCTGGAGGTCCTGAGTTCAATTCCCAGCACCCACATGGTGGCTCACAACCATCTGTCATGGGATCCTATGCCCTCTTCTGGTGTGTCTGAAGACAGTGACAGTGTACTCATATAAATAAAACAAATAAATAAATCTTTTTGAAAAAACTAAAACAAAACAAAAGCCCAGAAATAGGACATCACAGAAAGCCATGCACACACAAACTGCATGTAAAATTTAACATTTAAAGCCTCAAACTGCCTCTCCACTCATTTTCTCCTCCACCCATCCACTTCCTACTCTCCAAAAGACCATGTAAAATTTATAGAGGCCTGAAGCCCCAGCCCTGCTCTCATTTGTTATATCTTCCTAGTTTTGTAATAACCTCAATGGCTGAGGGTTCCACATAGCTCTCACGTGAAGACATCTAAATAATTAAGTTTTAAATGTTAGTTATTTATTAAGTCAAACTCTTAAAATAAGATTTATTTATTTATTTATTTATTTTATGTATATCACTGTTTTATCTGCATGTCCACATTTGTGCCAGAAGAGGGCATCAGATCACAGTTTTAGATGGTTGTGAGCCACCATGTGGTTGCTGGGAACTGAACTCAGGATCTCTGTAAGACCAGCCAGTGCTCTTAACCGCTGAGCCATCTCCGAAGCCCAAGTCAAATATTTTAATTAGTTTGGTGAAGTCTTTTTAGTTATGCAACCAAACCAACACAGAAACTCCTTTTTATGATAAGAAACATTAACAATTAACTTCTTAAACGGGAAAAGGACTGCTGGCCAACCATGGATAAACAGATCTTTAAGACAGGGCTGTTCTTCCCAAGCACGATGTTCTGCCTGGACATATCTAATGCAGATCATTAAGGAAAATTAAGCTTCTCAGAATTGGCCTGTGCCAATTTCCTCATTAGACGTATCATTGATTATGGAAGAACTCAGGCAGAGATGATTAAAGAAATTAACATTTTGTTGGATGTCAGATAAAATATGAACTATTGTATACATTAGTAACAATAAAAAGTAAATTCAAGATCTCATAATTATTCCTATACAAATATAGTCTTATAGTTACCATAGCCTGAGAAGTATAAAATTCTTCAGAATATGATAAATTAAAAATATTTAAGAATGCTAGAGAAATGGCTCAGCAGTTAATGTTTTCCCCTTAAGTTTGGTTCCCAGCACCAACATGGAGGATCACAGATCTCTAAGTCTATGTAGAATCTGACATTCTTTTGCTTCCTCTGTAGGGCACCAAACACAGATGGGAGTAACATACACACATGCAGGCAAAAACTCGCACACATGAAATAAAAATAAACAGAACATTAAAAATATAAAAAAAGAAATGAAATACTTAAACCAAGAAAATACTTGTTTCTTCTGGATCACCGGTACCCCCAACAAAACATACAAACAAACAAAACCAAAACCAGCTAACCAACCACGATCACCACCATCAAAATTGAAAACAAAAACAAGCTCCCAAACCATAAAATGTTGAAAATATAAGTTATTTCCTCACTCAACGGTTAATAGAAAAAAGAAGACAGCACTTTATAAACACAAAACAAAACAAACGAACAAAAAACTCAGACCCCAAATCTGTGTAGTAAAACTATCAACTAGAGTCAGCGCAAGTGTGTTACAGCCTTGAGAAGGAAAAGGTCCATAGGAAAAGGAGGCACAAAGTAGGAGAGATTAGGGCCAAATGCTGCAAATTAAATAGTTAATTAATTTCAGAGGGGTGCGTGGTGCGTGGTAAGGTGGAGTTTTAAGTAAACTTCTTGTTGGAGCTAAAATTTGAGGCACCATTTGGGATGTGCAATTACTTGAAAGTGACTTCTGTATAAAAAAGGCCATATGCAGTCAATTCAAAGACCAAAAGTAGAGATTTTCAAACAGCATGTTTAGGTGGCTACGATTTTTCTTTCAGACTTTCTTCTAGTCAGCCACGGATCCAATATTCTGCACTCTGCCCACTTCAAAACCAAGAGTGCCATCCTAACCTTGTAGGCTCTGTAAAGGCACACGATGGCTTTGGGAAAGAGTTCTCTTCCAGAGCCTCAAGGATTTGTTCAGGGCAGTTCACTCATAGACCAGTCTCCTCCTGGCCTTGCAAGGGGTCCGCGGAGAGCATGGAGGGCGTGGCAGAGGCTGCTCTTGGGGACTCTGGGGAGGAGATGGAGGCAGAGGCTGCAGTGCAGAGCCAGGGAAGGGTCCCAGCAGGTAGCTGTCCAGTTCCCAGATGAACCTTGGAGAATATCGCTCTGCTCCAGTGGAAGGCACCAGAAAAGATGGCTCTGGGACCTGGTCCTGAGACCAAGGAATGGGCACCCCTGCGATGGAGGAAGGGCTCCCAGTGGCCTGACCATCTGGAGGCCCAGCCCAGGACACCAGGAAATCCAAGTCTGCATCCTCATCATAGACATCTTCTTGGTAGAAGTACTCACAGATTTCTTGCTGGAGGCCGACGAGGTGGTCCTGGGGCATGTCCTGGGAAGCGGCTCCCTGCGGGGCGGTGGCCACGAATCCAGGCTGTCCGGGCTGGGATTCTGTCAGGAGTCCCTCGGGGACCAGGAGGATGGTGTGTCCTGGGAGCGACACTTGCAGGACTGAGGTGGGCTCTGGCTCCAGCAGCAGGTCGACGCCATCCAGGGGCAGCTGCAGGGCGCAGCCGGCGGCCAGGAACACCACGGAGGTGAGCGCGCTGCTGTCGGACCTGGCGGACGCTTCCAGCTCGGGCTGAGCCAGGGGCTCGGGGCCCTCGGGCTCCTGGTGGAGGCGGCGGCGCTTGGCAGGGTTGGGTGCTGGTGAGTGCGGTGCCCAGCAGGGCTCGGGGTCAGCGCTGGGGCTGCGGGGCCTTATGCGCATCATGTGGACGGCGCTGTGGGGCTGGAGAGGCGCGGGTGCGGGGTGCAGCGCGGGCAGGTGCGACGGCGCGGGTGGAATGGCTGCAGTCTCGTGCTCTGCAGCCCTGCGCTTTCCTCACGCCGGATACACCCTCGACGTCAATCACACCTCAAGAGATGCACCGGAAAGTGAAGTCGTGAAATGTCACACTAGGCTCCTCCCCTCTTGCCTCCATTTCTGAGGCTCCACCCAGGAGTGGCTTACTAGTCTGTCCAATAGCCCAGGTTATGCTTGAGAAACACTTCTTTGGCCTATAGGGGGCAGAATAACTTCCATGTTTCGTTTTATTAGCGACAGACTAGGAATAGAATTTGAAAATGGCCGATCTTAGACTCTATGTTTTCGAGTGGTTTTAGAGATTCGAAAGCTCACCAAGGCAAGGGGAAAATGCCACTGTGTACCTGTACCCTTTCGTCGACAGGACAAGTATGTGATCCCAGCATTATGAGATGTAATGGAGGTGAATCTCAAGTTTCAGTCTATTTTGGGTCACATAGTGGGACACCATTTTAAATAACAAACAAGCATGGGTTGGATAGATTGCTCTACTGGCAACAGGCAAGCACATGGCATATAGACATGTGTGCAGGTAAAAATACATACACATCAAATAAAAATAAACTCTTAAAAAAAAACCCAACCAAAATGAATAAATGATGAAGTAATTTTCTGAGCCTTGGAATTTCATGACTATATCCCTAGACTCGACTTACAGCTTGCTGTGGATTGAACCCAGGACTTCCTGCATGGGTTCTAAGCATCACCTTAAACACATCTCCTATCTCAAGGATAGTGAAATGCACAGGTCTTTCTCCAGTTCTAGGAATCCTGCATGCAAGATGCTAGAGTGAAACATTCAGGTAGACATTTTCTGAAGATTTAGGTCTGTATTAAAACTTAGGCCCAGTGTGGGAATGATCACCTGTAATCCCAGCACAGGGGAGGTACAGGCAGGTATCTCATCCTGCCTTGTCTCCACAGAGAGCTAGAGGTCAGTCTGAGTTGAATGAAGTCCTGTTTTAAAAAAAGAAAGAAAAAAGGAAAAGAAAAGAAAAAGAGCCAGAGAGGTGGCTCTGTGGTTAAGAGCCCTGGCTGCTCTTCCAGAGGACATGAGTTCAATTCCCAGCAGCCACATGGTGGCTCACATGGCAGACATACATGCAGGACAAACACGGAAGTCCATGAAAAAAAAAAAAAAAAAGCCAGGTGGTTGTGTTGAATGCCTCAAACGACTTTAATCCCAACACTTGAGGTAAGCCTGGCCGACATAGTTAGTTCTCGGACTTCATGGAAAGACCCTGTATCAAAACAACATAAAGAAAAGAAAGAAGAGAGTATCATTGAGAGCATTAAAAATTGAAACAATATTAATAAAATTTTAGTATTCCATGTATATGTTCTATGTTCTATTTTCATTTCTATTTATTATGTATTTGTTTGTTTGCTTTTGAAGCAGAATTTCACCAGACTGGATATGTGGAGAAGAATGGTCTTGAACTTCTAATCCTCCTGCCTCCACCTCTAGAGTGGTGGGATCACAGGGTTGGCCCAATCTATCCAGTTTCCTTTGTACTGGGGATTGAACCCAGAGTTTATTGGAGGCTAGGTGAGAGTGTTCTGTGCTAAAGTAAACCTCCATCCCTAACTGAAGCTTTTAAAAAAATATATACATTTCAATCCTCAAAATACTTCAAGCTCTGAGTGGTGAAAGAAATTCAAAGTTAAATATCTAGTTTTAGTTACTGTGGGAATCTAATTAGAACTTGTAGTATTAATTTAATCTAAAGACACATTCTGTATGTCTGATAAACTCGTGGGAGATGCTCACTGGCACGTTGTGTACCTTCCAAATGTTTCCCCCATGTTCTCTTTCCTTCCTTCTTCTCCCTCTCTCTTCCCTTTCTTTCCCCTTGGCCTCTTTTATTCAGTACTAGGGATCAAACCTACAGCCTTTCACATTCCAGGCAACTGATCTACCACTGAGCCACGTCTCCAGCACCTTTGCCCCCCTTTACAAACAGGTTTTTTTCCAGTTAATAACCTTGCCAGCTGTGTATGCTTCCATTTCACTGCTGTACCTTCAGCCTCATTCCTCTTTAACACTTTTCATTTTGAGACAAGGTCCAGATAAATTATCAGACCAGCCTTGAAATTGCTCTATAGAAAGGTTTGGCCTTGTGACTCTTTGACCTCGGCCTCCCTGGTAGCTGCTATTACAGGACCCAGCCATCAAGCCTCCTTGGCTTCTCTCACCAATTTTATGCAATTTTTACTTCGTTGGTTGTTGACTCTGGTATTATCCCAACTTGAAATTCTTCCCGAATCACAGTTTCAAACATCTTACTCTCAGAGTACTCTCTGTAAGTTCCCAACTCAGACTCTTAAAGATAAAAGGTCTGTCATCAGTGTTTCATGCTCTGTGACAGACTGAGCATGAGTAACTTGTGGTTTTCCCATTTCTTTTCATTAAAAAATGATACCATTGGCTCTTCACCCCTTCCTTACCTGGGAGTTCAACCCCATTAGTAGTTGTTACATTCATGTGGCCATTTGGTTTCTTGAGAACAGAATCTCTTAACAGAGTAAACACTTAATTCAGAAAAGACATTTCAGTCTTAGGGAAAAAAATGGCACTTGTTGGTAATATTCAGTTACTTTCAATTATCTTTGGCAAAGAGTCTAGATTATTTTGGGGTGGTCTTTACACTACAGAGGGGGAAGTGTTTTCAGACACAATGTTGGTCATACTCTAAATAGTAGGCTATGGTTTAAGACACTTGCATGGCCACGATTACTGTTGCTCTATTCCCCTCCCCCCCCTTTTTTTTGAGACAGGGTTTCTCTGTGTAGCCCTGGCTGTCCTGTAACTCACTCTGTAGACCAGGCTGGCCTAGAACTCAGAAATCCACCTGCCTCTGCCTCCCAAGTGCTGGGATTAAAGGTGTGTGCAACCACTGCCCAGCCTTTTTTTTTTTTTTTTAAATTAATTAATTTATTTCATGTATATAAGTACACTGTCTCTGTCTTCAGACACACCAGAAGAGGGCATTGGATCCCCATTACAGATGGTTGTGAGCCACCATGTGGTTGCTGGGAATTGAACTCAGGACCTCTGGAAGAGCAGTCAGTGCTCTTAACCTCTGAGCCATCTCTCCAGCCCCTGATCTATTCCTAATAATAGCAAGGGAAAAGGATCAACAAAATGTTGGAAAACAAAATGGAATCAACAAAAATACAGTGGTCTGTTCTTTTCTTTTGCTGTGATCAAATATCCTGACATAAGCAGTTTAAGGGAGAAAAGTTTATTCTGGCTCACAGTTCAAGGATGCAGTGTAGCATGGTGGGAATGGTGAGGCCACTGGTGCTTGAAGCTGCCAATCACACTACATCCAACCAGAAAGAAGAGAGCCATGTGCTAGTGCCCAGCTTACTTTCTCCTTTTAAAATGTAGTTTAGGAATTTCAGTCTAAGAAATGGCACTACCTACAGTGGGCATAACTTCTCACTTAACATAATCAAGGTAGTCTCCCACAGGCATGCTCAGAGGTGTGTTTTTCAGGTGATTCTGGATCTCATCAAGTTGACAGTTGAGACTAATAACCATTGCAAGGTTCATTAACTGAAGAATGAATAGTGCAGATGTGGCACGTACACGGAGTGGAATTTTATTCAGTCCTAAAGAAAAACAAAGTTATGAAATTTGAAGTTTGTCTACAAAACTAACATTATATCCATATTAAGTGAGATAACCTAGGCTTATAAACAAGTAACCCGTGCTCTTTTTCATATGGAGATCTTAGCGTCTAATTTTTACAGGCATATTTAGTGGGAGTAAGTTGTATTGGAGGTCACAGAACGAGGAAAGGACCCATGGGAAGAGAAATAAGAAATAAGAAAATAAGGGCCGGGAGGGTGACAGAACACATGTGATATGAAAATGGGGGAGGGAACGCTTTGGGTGCTTAGAAGCATTTAAACCATGATGGGGAGCAGAGAGATGAGGGAGAGGAGGCCTTGGGAGAGGGTCCACCACAAGTTACTATGCTTGAAAAATCCTACAGAGAAACCTGTTACATTGTAAACAATAATCACCATGGAACTGTGACTTGAAGGAATTGTAGCATCTTTTGAAACTTTATTGTCTCTTTTAGGGGCTGGGAATAAGTAAATCAGATTTTTTTCTACCAGCTTCTCATTGTCTGAAACATGGTAGGAGATAATATAGCTTGCTCATGAGGATCTAATCACAAGGGGAATTTTGACTCTTTTAAGCCTTGTTCAGGGAACTGGGAAAATGTGAGGGGGTACTAGTGAACTCCATAGGGACATAACTACCCTCCCTGGGTAAAGGCAGAAGGACAGTGTCTATTCTGGTCTAGAAATACACTGAGAAGGACATTTTTTTTTTGAGATAGTGTCACCCTCTATAGCTGAGACTGGTCTCCAATTTGCAATCCTTCTCACAGCTGCCTGGGGACTGGGCTCACAGGTGTGAGCTACTGCGCCCAGCCTAACGTACGCTTAAGAGTCCAAGTCTATATGCAACTTGGCTTCCTCCCTTTTAAATCTTAGGAGTACATCACAGAGCTAGAGGAATATTTTCTGTCGGGGAGCAAGGTATAGAGTAAAAAACTGAGACATTGGGAAAATGTGTGAATTATTTGGACTGTCTGACACCTGTGCAGTTCTTTAACTCCAGCAAGGAGGTGAAGTGGAAGTTTCTCGTTGTGTCATGTGATGCAGACTCATGAGGTGTTTTGCTGAGGCAAGACCCATGAAAGGACTCGTGATGTTTGGAGAGGGTGTAAGTAGGACTCAATGGACAGTGACGGGGCGCTTGCACAGCTAGGTGAGCAACTCTTTGTTGGTCTCACATCTAAGCTGATCTTCACTTCGTTGAGAGAGGCATGGCAGAGAACTTCTCCTGGCATTCTGGCTGGTCCTGGTCACTCCTACGGAATTGTGCAGAGGTCTGGCTGTTTCTGCTGAATCGTGCCACCACTGTTGATTCATGTTTGGTATCCTGACACTACTGAACTGGACTGCTGGTATCCTGACAACGGAGATTAAAATCACCCCCAACACTACTTCTAAATAGGTCTACATGCCCTGGTCCTATTTACTATCTTTTCTCTCCTACCTTTAGGCTAGAAGATTGGGGAGGTGGTCAAAGCATTTGAGAACCCTTATTAAAGTAGGTTTTGAAAAAGTCTAAGCCTAAAGAGAGACAAAGATAGCAGTGTTTAGTTTAGAATAATAGCACATCTATCATTTTTAGACAAGGTCTCACTGTGTAGTCCTGGCTGCTGTGGAACTTGCTGTATAGACCAGGCTGTCCTTGGACTCACAGAAAACTGCCTGCCACTGCCTCCCAAGTGCAGAGATTAAAGGTGTGAGTTATTCTACTTAGTCCACCTGTGACACTTAAATATTTATACATTTATTTAATTGGTATGTGTGTCTGAGTGTATGTATGTGTGCCATGGAAGCATAGTGCCCGTGGAGGTCAGAAGAAGGTTCTGGATCTCCTAGAACTGGAGTGACAGGCAATTGTGTGGCACCTGATGTGGGTGCTGGCACTAAACTTGTGTCCTTTGGGAGAGCAGCGAGTGCTCTTAACTATTGAGCATGTCTCCAGCTCCAATATGCATTAATTTTACTGGAAATGTTTAATAATAGCTTTGAAGAGTCTTTGACTTTTTAATCCATTTTTACCTTGTTTTGTTATGGGAAGAGTAATCTGTAAGTCTCTTTCTGGGCCCATTCAACCAGCTTTTGGTATCTAGAATGTATTATCTGTAGTTCTGACAAACATGTGTGTGAGTCAGTATAAGTCAGGCAATACCAGCTCATTTGCACCCCTCCAAAAGGTAAACTCTTACTATAACGTGGTAGCATATGTTTGCAGTATGTAGCACTTTGGAACTGGAGGCAGGGAATGTTTTAGTAATTAATTATGAATGTCAAATGCAAGACTACCCCAGATTAAGAAAACCCTTCTATGAATATTGGTCATTTGGTCTGTGCTTAGGAAAGTTTAGTTTTTAATATAGCTCAAGTCCAAAGAATAAACTCCACAGTTTCCTGACTCATGGGGTCAGGGAGTCTTCAGAGGCAGCAGACAGTTAAGGTTTCTGGGAGAGTTGGTGATAAATGGTCCAAGGTCCAAAGAGAAGAAAGAGAAGGGAGAGTTGATAAGGTACGGAAGGAGAGACTGGAAGTGTAATGGGTGAGGGAGATCTGGTTTACGGAAGACAAGGATGGGAACCTTATTAGAGAATCTGGACAACTTTGTTATTGTCTTTGCTCAAAAACTCTTTTAATGAAGGGTTTTTTTATTTTGTTTTGTTCTCTCTCTCTCTCTCTCTCTCTCTCTCTCTCTCTCTCTCTGTATGTGTTGTTGTTGTTGTTTTGAGATGGGGTTTCTCTGTGTACTCATGGCTGTCCTGGAACTCGCTCTGTAAACCAGGTTGGCTTTGAACTCAGAGATTCACCTGCCTCTGCCTCCTGAGTGCTGGGATTAAAGGTGTGTCTCTTTGAAGATGTTGTTGATTAAGAACTTTTTTGAGGCCTGTGAGTACTCAATCTAAAATGGCCACCTTTGAACCTGTGAAGTCTCATTCCCGTCCTTTTCTAAGGTACTTTCCAAAGACTTTCAAAGTTCAGCCCTCGGAACCGTAACTCCCAAGAACCCACATTATCCTTGGCGAAACTGTCATTCAGAAAGGGACTCAAGATCACAAATGCAGTGAGAATATGGCTGGGCAGCAGGCACTGTTCTGGAAAGAGGAAAGCTCATTGGAACAAAAGACTCTGTATTGGCTAGCAATGGCAGTAAAGTGTATTAGAGGCCCAGGACAGGCGGTGGCCTCTGATATGATAGTTTGCCTTTGGAATACCAGGGAGGGCACTCAATGGAGGAGAAGCCAAACAGAATGGAAGCAGGAAATTCATCTGGTTTTATCTGGATGACCCACTTGGTGATCCATGAGAATGGTGTACCCGGTGCAAACTGCCAAATTGCCAGACTGTGAGACTGGCTCAGACAGTGGACATACAAGGGAGGGTCTGCAAGTTCAAAATTCTGGGATTTTCTTTCTTTGGACACACTTTTAGACAGTACAACAAAATGAAACATGAGAGGGAGAAAAAGATGAAAGAAAAGGAGTCCATCAAGGATGGCAATCAGATCAAACTGATAATAAAACCCTAGAATAAATACACAAAGAACTCAAAGAGTTCAGACCACCTGTTCAAAGGTCTACAGTGGGCTATGAGGACTGTCAGAAAAACTAAAGAAGATCTACCCAGTGAGAAAGTACAGATGGCTGCAGAGTGTTCTGCAGTGGAGACACTAGCCCATCACTTGCATCCGATGGTAAAGAAAATGAGAAACATTTGTCGTGAAAACCGAGAAGGCAGCAAGTATGCTGGGAAACTGGTAGTGAGAGGTAGTTGGGAGTGGGTTGATCCCAGCAACACATCCTATACGATCGGTACAGCTTGTGCTCCTCTGGGGAATAGCCTTTTCTGGTTGATCACGCGCAGTAATTGGCAGAGAATATTAGGAAATCTGCAGCTATTGACCAAATTATGATCAGTTTGTCGTCAGTCATAGCAGAGGCAATGGTTCAACCTCTGGAACTGTGGCTGGAGAGGTTTGAGTTGTAATTGCCATGTATGATCTACCATCACTTGTTTGTAACTTTAGTCTTTCACATGCTTTTGTCTTGTGGGGCTAACAGAAGATCTGCCTTTATAATGTCACGTGCTTCCAGCACCTGGGCCTTTTCTGAGTTTTTTGTTTGTTAGTTTGTTTGCCTGTTTGCTTGTTTGTTTGTTTTCTGATACAAGGTTTCTCTGTATAGCCCTGACCATCCTGGAACTTACTCTGTAGACCAGAATGGCCTCGAACTCACTCACAGAGTCATAGAGATCTGCCTGCCTCTGCCTCCGGGGTGCTGGAATTGTGCACCACCAGCACCCAGATCTCTTCTGAGCTTCTTGATGGAATCATGGCTTCTGTATACTGATTGCTGTTTTGTTCTGTGGTCTCCATGGAGACTCCTCTGTATGATATAATGTCTGATGTATTACAGCCCTGGGTAGATCCATAGTATCCCGACTATGTCCCTCTAACTTTCGGATCTCTTCTTCTATGTCTATACACTTACAGTGTTTTTTACTTAACTGAGGGTAGGATATCCAGGGCTTCCTAGAGGAGCATGTAAGAATGGTAGCACTGTCTTAGCGGGTCCATGCACTAAGTTCTGTATCATGGAAGAGTGCTTCTAAATAGATAAACTCTTCTCATTG
This sequence comes from Rhynchomys soricoides, assembly GCA_019843965.1. Classification (NCBI taxonomy): domain Eukaryota; kingdom Metazoa; phylum Chordata; class Mammalia; order Rodentia; family Muridae; genus Rhynchomys; species Rhynchomys soricoides. The sequence goes on along the minus strand of JADRCH010000097.1, from coordinate 2,866,537 downwards.
TCCTCCATTATGTTTAATGTTGGGTGAGTCCGACTGCTCTCCTAGTGTACATAGTTTCCGTCGTTACTTACCCTCTCAGCATTTCTCTGACTGGGTTACATTGTGTTAGACATGGTTACTTGTGATGGAGAGGAGGCAAGAGTAGATCTTGATGAAGTTGTGTAGCATGTATTTCCAACCTGAGGCATCTGCATCAATTTAGCAGGGAGGAACAGGCTATTTTTGCAGGCAAAGAGAATCGAGAGGGGCCTGGAATTTTAAGATGTGCCTGGTGTCTTCATCCAATATTTAAGGGTCTGATCAGTGCAGTGAATGCGTTGTGGTAGATGCCCGTATAGTTCATATGGAACCATTCACCCTACTCTTCCACCCCTACAGTAAATCTTTAGCCAGGTATTCAGTGTCCCTCCACCTTTAGCTCTAGGAGACCACAACTATTTGGGTACTATCAGATGGTTTGTTTGGATCCCATATTAGATTTTTATTGGTAAGTGACCATTTTCCTTCTCTTTCTCAGATCTACAGTCCCAGAAGCAGGCATTCAATCCCACAGTTTGTAACTACGTTTTCCCCTATGTAGCCTGAGTGTGTCCTTGAACTTACTATGTCACCTTTGTTGTCCTTGAATTACTGGCCACTCTGCCTCAACATTCTAAGTGCTGGATTTATAAGTAAAAGCCACTATGCGTGGGAGAGTTATGCCTCATGTAATGACCCTGTGCTTCAGTTTCTCAAATGGTTGAGATACTGCCAGGTGTGTTCCTTCCATTTGTTTCTTGGTAACAGCATCCACAAAAATCTTCTGTGTTGCTGTAGCATGCAACAGACCACTCAAGTGGCATGATTTAACACTATGAACACACCTTAGTGACTCTGTTATGTGACAGCCCTTGGCAATAGCTGTCTTCCATCAGTGTGTGAGAACATTGGTATGGAGAGTTACACACAGAAATATGAGTGGGAGATGAAAGAGTTGACCGGGGAGGCAACTGGAACAAACAAAGGCCTTGAGCCAGCACACTGGGTGCTCTAGAACTGGGCATCCTGTCTTGGTTTAGAACATATGGCAGGTATGATTAGTAACGGGAGCAGACTGCCTCTGGAGACTGAAAATGATTCCCGGAGATCAGCTATTGTAACTGGTTAGTTTTTGTCAGCTTGACACAAGGGGGGACCTCAATTGAGGAACTGCCTCAATTGATCTTTGGGCATATGTGTGAGTACATTTTCTTGATTGTTGATTAATGTGGGATAGGAATATAGATATTCTATCCCAGCATCACTGTTGTGTGAACCCTAACCCTAACCCTAACCCCAACCCTAACCCTAACCCTTTTGTGGGGCCTGAAACTGTGTGTGTGTGTTTGTGTGTATGTTGTTGTTTTGACTGTATGTCACTGCTCCACATGTATGCCCAGTGTCCAGAAAGGGCATTGGATCCTTTGGAACTGGAGTTACAGATAGTGAGATGCTATGTAGGTGCTAAGAGTGGACCTGGAAGAGAAGCTCTTAATCCCTGAGCCATCCTGGCAGCCTCCAAAGCAAGTTGACTTTAGAGAACATTAATTAGAAGGTTTGAAATGAACATTGGTGAATGAGCTTTAGTGAAGTGAATATGTAAGGGAAAAAAGCAGAATTTTGAAGAGGATGAAGGATGAGCTAACTGCAAAAGAGAAAATACATTATAATCAAGACAATGGGAATACAAACGGCAGGAGACACAAGGGGGGAACTTGATTAAACAGGACCACCATTTTCCTATTGTGAAGCGGTTCAGAGGCCTAAAAGAGTGATTCCTTTTCTTCTTCTTCTTCTTCTTCTTCTTCTTCTTCTTCTTCTTCTTCTT
>JADRCH010000097.1:2848578-2864681 GCA_019843965.1 Rhynchomys soricoides | reverse complement strand
TTCTTCTTCTTCTTCTTCTTCTTCTTCTTCTTCTTCTTCTTCTTCTTGTTTTGTTCAGAGACCTGGGCATTCTTATTCCTGAGCCTATTCCCTAGCCTGATGAGCCAGTTTAGAAATTGAGACCGTAAGAAGGAAATAACCTGAGTTTGTAGGAGCAATCGAAACATTTCCAGACAAAAACTAAGACTTACCACATAGGTCATAAATGAAAGAATTCCCAAGACTTTTTTGGTAGGGTGGTCACATGTGGTGGCACACACCTATAATCTTAGCATTTGTGAAGTTGAAGCAGAAGGCAAGAAAACACTATTTATATAAAAACAAAAATCATAGCATAGTAAGAAGACAAAAGAGGGGCCAGTGGGATGGCTCAGAGGGTAAAAGGGCTTGTGGCCAGACCTGACAACCTGAGTTCAATTCTTGGAATCCACAGGATGGAAGGAGAGTACTGACTCATGCTAATTGTCTTCTGACCTTCATATGTGTGTCAGGGCACTAGCATACACACACAAGCAAAACAAATACATAAATATATTTTTAAAAAAATTTAAAGTGAAGATACATGAGGATAGACTGAGAGGATGGAGACCAAGAATAGGAAATGAAAGAAACTGGCAATGAACTTGAAGAATCTAAAATATAATTATCAATATTTCTAAACAGTAGCTTTAAGCTGAGATCTGCTTCATCCGTGTTGATTTATCTCCTTATAAGCTATGGGACGGTTCAGGAGATGGCTCAGTGGTTGAGAACTCTGACTGCTCTTATAGTGGGACGGCTCAGGAGATGGTTCAGTGGTTGAGAACACTGACTGCTCTTATAGAGGGACGGCTCAGGAGATGGCTCAGTGGTTGAGAACTCTGACTGCTCTCATAGAGGACCTTAGTTTTATTCTCAGCATCCAGATTGCAGATCAAAAACAAAAACAAACAAACAAAAACCCCAGCAGACCCAAGAACAAAAATGTACAAACAGGCCAGGCATGGTAGCACATGCCTTTAATCCCAGCACTTGGGAAAGAGAGGGAGGGGGCCCTCTGTGATTTTGAGACTGGCCTGATCTACTTACAAGGTAAGTTTCACGAGAGCCAGGGCTCTGTAGAGAGACCCTGTCTCAAAAACCAAAAGCCCAAACCCAACCCAGCCACCCACTCTCTAAAGCAACCACTTCCCAAAGTGAAGCCATCACAGGGTGTAATCCCAATCTAGAGGAAATTCTACCGGCTAGTAGAGATGCAAAGGTCCTTAGGTGTAAGAGCTTTCACCACCAAGCCACCACCACATGGGCTGATGAAAAAGACACCATGGAACACCATGTAGAAAGCAAAAAATTCAGCCCTACGGTTGCTATAAAGTGACTCTTGGGTATTTCAAACTTTTGGGCTAATAACCACTTAACAGTGAGAACATACCATGTTCATTCTTTTGGGACTACGTTACCTCACTCAGGATGATATTTTCAAGTTGGAGGAGTTGGAGAAGGGACTGAAGGAGCTGAGGGAATTTGCATCCCCGGGAAAGCAGCAACAGTGGTAACTGGCCTGAGTCCCCTCACCCCCCACACTCCTAGAGACTGATCCACCAACCAAGGAATACACATGGAGGGACCCACGGTGCTGGCCACATGTGCAGCAGAGGAGGGTCTTGTTGGCCATCAGGGGGAGGAGAGGCCCTTGGGCCTGAAGGCGTTAGATCCCCCAGTATAGGAGAATGCCAAGGAGGGAAGACGAGTGTGGGTGGGTGGGTGGGTGGGAGGACACGCCCATAGTGGCAGGGGAAGGGGGGAGGAAATGAGGAGGTTCCAAAGGAGAGATCTGGAAAGGGGGAAACATTTGAAATGTAAATAAAGTAGGGGGAAAAATAAAAAAGCAAAAAATTCTAAAAATTTTACCATGGATACCTTAAGGCAACTCTTCAATTGTTTCTCCTTTCAACCTTCTCAAGTTTCTCAAAGAGCATCTAATTTTTAAAGTCTTTTAGCCCCAACCCTGGTCTTATTTCTTCTCTTATCATGTAGCTATGTGTATACTAATGACTCAGGGCTTAACATAGCTCTTATATGAAGATACTCTAATACTCAAGTTTTTAAAATGTAATTTAATTCAATTATTAAATCTGACATTTTGACAAAGTCTTTGTACTTAACCAAAACCAAAACAGAAAACATTATTTTTCTTTTTTATAATCAAAAACTTTACAAAATAACATCCTCAGCAGGACAAAGACTATCAAATAGCTTTTTACAGAAAAAAACAATACTTTATGATAAAATTTAAGTAAGCGCATTATTATAGCATTATGTATAAGAATGTCCCAGTACTTAATTGGACTTAAATATCCGATAGAAAACGTTAAGGATCTTTCTATGATCTTTCTTCCAGTCAATCACAGATCCAATATTTTGCATTCTGTCCTCTTTAAAACCAAGAGTGTTATCCTAACCTTGTAGGCTCTGTAAAGGCACACGATGGCTTTGGGAAACAGTTCTTTTCCAGAGCATCAAGGATTTGTTCAGGGCAGTTCACTCATAGACCAGTTTCCTCCTGGCCTTGCAAGGGGCCCGCGGAGAGCATGGAGGGCGTGGCAGAGGCTGCTCTTGGGGACTCCGGGGAGGAGATGGAGGCAGAGGCTGCAGTGCAGAGCCAGGGAAAGGTCCCAGCAGGTAGCTGTCCAGTTCCCAGATGAACCTTGGAGAATATCGCTCTGCTCCAGTGGAAGGCACCAGAAAAGATGGCTCTGGGACCTGGTCCTGAGACCAAGGAATGGGCACCCCTGCGATGGAGGAAGGGCTCCCAGTGGCCTGACCATCTGGAGGTCCAGCCCAGGACACCAGGAAATCCAAGTCTGCATCCTCATCATAGACATCTTCTTGGTAGAAGTACTCACAGATTTCTTGCTGGAGGCCGACGAGGTGGTCCTGGGGCATGTCCTGGGAAGCGGCTCCCTGCGGGGCGGTGGCCACGAATCCAGGCTGTCCGGGCTGGGATTCTGTCAGGAGTCCCTCGGGGACCAGGAGGATGGTGTGTCCTGGGAGCGACACTTGCAGGACCGAGGTGGGCTCTGGCTCCAGCAGCAGGTCGACGCCATCCAGGGGCAGCTGCAGGGCGCAGCCGGCGGCCAGGAACACCACGGAGGTGAGCGCGCTGCTGTCGGACCTGGCGGACGCTTCCAGCTCGGGCTGAGCCAGGGGCTCGGGGCCCTCTGGCTCCTGGTGGAGGCGGGGGCGCTTGGCAGGGTTGGGTGCTGGTGAGTGCGGTGCCCAGCAGGGCTCGGGGTCAGCGCTGGGGCTGCGGGGCCTTATGCGCATCATGTGGACGGCGCTGTGGGGCTGGAGAGGCGCGGGTGCGACGGCGCGGGCGGAGAGGCTGCAGTCTCGTGCTCTGCAGCCCTGCGCTTTCCTCAAACCGGATACAACCTGGATGTCATTTATATTTCAGGACATGCGCGGGAAACCACGTCGAAGAATCGGGAAATGTCACAGTAAGCTCCGCCCCTTCCAGGCTCCGCCCAAGAGCGTCGAGCTGACCAATGACCATGGCTGTAGTTTGTAGGTCAGTGCGTGAAAATAGGTTCGTCGCACTGCTTGGGCAGCCATTTGGTTTGTAGGCCTTCGCTTTGGATTGTGGGCCTTGTATGCTTTCATCAGATTATATCTGTAAGAGATCACCGTTCAAGTCTCGCGAGTGGAATGCCATATTAGGACACTGGGACGTAATTCTGGATTAACCTATAGTGCCGGAAGTTTTGCATGTAACCCTAAGCCTCTTTCCGATTTTTAAATGACCACTCAATTATCCTCCAGGAATGATGAACAAAATGTAAAATTAACATGTTCTGTTATTATTATTATTATTATTATTATTATTATTATTATTATTATTATGCGAGCCAGTCTTGTAAGTATTATACAGTCAGCTAAAGTATGAGTTATTGAATTGGACGTTATTCACAACTGGGAGGTATATCATCTTATCTGTATTTAGTCCAGTATGCAGTTGAAAACTCATGTCAAAAAGTTACCGAATTCTCTAGGATCCTGTCTTTAGCTAAATTAGGTACGGCATTTCAACTTTGCCCCAGCGCATTGATCTAAGCTGCAGCTTCAAGTCCTATTTGGCATGTCAAGGTGGCGGAATGTTAACTGGATAAAAGAGCCCATCACTGATTTTTAGAGTAGGTAATGTGTTTAAATGTCAAGTGACGACAACAAAATAGTTCCTCTTCTGCCTGTCCTTTAGCCATGTGATTCCTCATCCTGGAGGTAATTATGATAGTAGAGTACTTTGTTTATTTAAAAGAAAATCATGCACATATTATTTATACTCCCGTACATTTTTAAGGGCCATATAAAATTTCACCCTATTTGAATCCTGCCTTTTTTTTTTTTTTTTTTTAAGGTGAAGTCTGTCTATGCTGTCCAGACTGGCTTGAACAAAAGCTCCTCCTGCTGTCCTCAGAGAAGAGATGATAAACGTGACGCCATGCTTCATGTAAGTCAGGCCCTTTTAGATGGACATTTAAGTCTGTGGCCTGCCCGGGGTCATACTGAAACCCCCTTGTGCAGGCTCTTTGATATTAACGCTATGAAGGGAATTTAAAACTCTGGTAGCCTTTGTCCCAGGCTGGCCTTCAGTCTAGATATTATGCTCCTGCTGAACTTCCGGTATTTCTGCCTGTTAGGTGGAAAATTTTCCCAAGGAACAGTTTGGCCCCTGGAGGGTTTCAAAGGCCCTGGTCAGAACCTGTAATTCCAGAGGCTCCTTCCCTGGGGCAAGAAGGAATGTTGCTGGCTGCACTGTCTCCCAGGTAACCCGAGGCAACCTCGGAGCTCCAGGCTGCGAGTGGGGATGGGACATAGCTTGCTTTTGGGTCCTGGAGAGGTCTGTCTGTGACCCTTGATCAGTCCGAGAATCTAAGAAACGGAAGGTTCCTGAATAGGGTGCTACAGAACATGAAGACAAGAGAGTCGTGGTGTAAGGGAAGATGGATTATCACAGAGCGGATCAACACACAGGGAGGGTCTCAGGGCTGAGAGGGTGGCACCAATACTGACCTGGCACAAAATTGAGAATGTGATCTGAAGATTGGGACAGAAGCAAATTAGCAGGGGTCTTGGTTTCCAATCCTCTACCACTTTCTAATTGGGCAATCCTGGGTAAGTCATTTCACCTCCCCTGGGCCTCCGTTTTCTCACATGTAAATGCAAGCAATGCCATCCTGCTGCCCAGGGTGGTTGTAGTATGGTATGTGCAATGCTCATGGGATGTAGTGAATGTTTACTGCATATTAGCTATTTACTACCAGGTTTATAATAGAGCTCTCTTACTTACTCTTCCACATCGTACAAATGCTTAGAGAACAGTAAGAAAGTCATTGCATCCTAAAGAGCCATAGTCTGAGCCACTAGGAAGTAGCTTCTAAGTGTTTTCACCGTACAGTATTCACATGGTTCAGCATTGGGGAGTTGGGCTTCCAATCAGATGTTCTCCATCTTATCAGATCTTATCCTTCTCAACTGGTCCAAAGAAGTTGGACTTCGTGGTAAGGCCTTTAATCCCCTCACTTGGGGGTTAAACAGACAGGTGGATCTCTGAGTTTCAGGCCAACCAGGGCTACAGAGTGCGTATGGTTTCAAAAAAGCAAAGGAAAAAAGAAAAATGCCTAAAGGTTGTAGGGTGGATTGTTAGGCATGCTCACTGGTATCAGTCAATGTGATCCAGCCAATTAGTAGAAGATGCTTAAAGTTCTGTGTGGACTAAATTGGCCAAAAGAACAGGCAATTAGGTGTACACAGCTGGGCCTCATTGAGGGAAGGAAGCCCAAGAGTAGACTTGGGTACAGGAGACTAGTTACAAGGAGGGATTATGGGTCCATGCTAGCATGCATAGATGATTTGACCGTATACGCATCCACTTTAATACAAAATTAAATGGCTTAAATTGCAATTTTTTTTAGCCACATGAGTAATAATTGCATTTCAAAAATAATCCAAATTGTGAGATTGTAGCCTCTGGTCAGGTACTAGTGAGTTAAGAGTTGGGGCAGTGAGCTAGCTCATTTTTCTTGAGTGTTTACGATGGTTCTCTCACTGGGATGGTGATCTATTGTGAGCATTTTTCTGTTATGTCAGAGCTTACCGCCATTTTGTATTGTTACCTTCAAAGCACATGATCTCTCCTATCTTACTCCGGAGGCCATTTTACGTGCATTGTTGACATATAGATTTCGATTGTTTTGTGTAAGAAAGGGCAACTTCAGAAGTCACTTGTATATTAATTTCTTTGCTTCTAATGGAACACTGAAAGCAGCTCAGCTGTCTGCTGGCCTTGCAGTAACCCTGGTAATTGTGGCATATGACAGTAGGCCACCTTTATTGCTTGACAACATCCTGAATGCTCTAGTATTGCTGATGTTGTTTAAGGATTAGCTGTGATGATGGCCTAGGTGGCCACCAAATCATTAATCCTGTATTATTTTAAGGCTACCAAACTGACATTCGTGTAGTGATTTGTCCTTAAATGCGATGGATGAAGGCAAATAGCAAATATTTACCAAGTCCTCAGGGCAAAGTCAAACCTTAGTGCTTTGTTGTTATCATCAAAACCCAATGATTCCTGCTTTTGTCTTTAGCCATCTTATGAAGGCTCATTGGTTTCTAGCTGTCTGCTGGGTTGTGCAGTTGTGTAGTTTGCAATGGTGACAGTTCCCCTCATCATCAAGTTCTATACCCGTGGTCACTTTCCCTTGTCTAATTCTGTCCACAGGAACCTTCAGGACAAGATAAATAATGACAAGAAATGGTATCTTTTTCTTGTTCTAGGCTTTGTGAGAGTACTGCTCATCTTTGCCAGTTAAGCATGTTAGCCCCAATGCTCAGAAATAAACAGGTAAAAGAGATGTGTTCTTCTGCCTTTTTAGTGAAATATTTTTAAATTTGTAGAAACATTGTCAAAACCCACCATGTGTCTTTATCATCATCATCATCATCTTGATCATTGGCTTTATCATTCTGCCTCTTAGGAAGATTGTACATTTGTCTGTCTGCTCTTACAGTGGAGAAACTTATGTTCCTCCAGGTCTTGTGAGTCTTGGCTTCTTTGCAAATCTTCCCTTATTTCCAATTTCCTTCTCATTTCTCTCAGGACGAGAACCCCAGACTCTGTCGATTTGTCTGATCCACTTGTATAACTCATACAGATTAGTTTGGACTTGATAGATTTTTAACATCACAACCAACTTAGTAAAAAGTTTCAAGATTTATTTGCATTTTTCTGCTTCTGATGGAAGGACCACAGTTAAATTGCTAAGTTCAAAATGTACTTGGATTCATGCTTCTCTTTGGTGAGGTCATTTCATTGCATAAAAATATAGCTTGCTTCATTCATGTTTACATTCAGTTTTATCCTTCTTCTGGTTCTCCACCCCCGTCTCTCCCACCTTCCTTCCCTCCCTCTTTTTCTCCCTCCCTCCTCCCTCCCTCTCCCTCTCCATGTGTGTGTGTAAGTTCATATACACATGTGTGTGTGTGAACCATGTGGCAGTCAGAGCAGACACGGGTGAAAGGATCTTTCTGACACCATAAAGAGAAACTCGCCAAAGAACTTCTCCTGAGGTTCCTGCAGCTTCTTGCTGCTTCCGTGGACTCTGGCCAATTGACAGAGTGGTGTTGGCTGATACAGACTCACATGGAGTTTTGCTAAGACAGACTCATATGCTGAGGCAAGACCTGTGGAGGACACATGATGTTTGGAGGAAGTATAAATAAACTGGACTCAACGGACGGTGACAAGGGGTGGGGTGGGTGCCTGGCTTGCTTGCATAGCTAGCTTTGCAACACTTCTTGGTCTTGAGTCTTTGCTGATTTCTGCTTCATTGAGAGAGGCGAAGAACTTCTCCTGGAGTCCCTGGTGGTCCTGGTCCCTCCTGCTGACTCATGCCTATTTGTCTGAGGCCTGGTTGTTTCTGCTAGGTCATGCCGCAGATGCTGATTCATGTTTGCTATCCCAACACTACTGAACTGGACTGCTGGCATATTGGTGAAGAGTTTGTGAGTGGATCAAGTTGTTTCTGTTGACCTGTGAACCAAACTGATTTCCTGACAAGATAGATGGGATTTGCTCTAAAAAAAAATTTCTCAACAGGTCCACTTCCCCCGTGTCCTAATAGCCTTTCTTTTCTACTGCCTCTGGTGGGCTAGAAGGGGGGGGGGGTTACAGTGGTTAAATTAAAGATTAGAGGTGTGTAAACCCAGCTCCTTTACCAACTGAACCATCTCCATGGTCCTAATAGTACAGTTTTAAAACTGTGCCATTAGATTCTGTTTGCAATGTATTTACATTTTAACTTCACCTTGACATTGATCTGCAGGATTGTTTTTCTCTTTTTTTCAAGACAGAGTCTCATTATGTAGCCCTGGGTGTCTTTGAACTCACTGTATAGACCCGGGTGCCCTCAAACACAGAGATCCATCTGCCTCTGCCTCCCAAGTGCTGGTCTGTAAGATTTTTAAGTTTATTTTCAAGTGTGGTGTTGATGTTAGATTTTTTTATGTAAGGATAACCTGGAAACACAGAAATCTATACACTAGAGCAGTGTAAATGGTGTTGTGTAAGACTGTGTGGGCCTGGTACTGTCAGCCTGACAGGTATCTTCTTTGCTAATTGTAGATTTTAGATTTTGTTTCCTTGTTTCTAATCTTTTGGATGAATTGCATTTTTAAGCAATATAGTTCTTTTCATGTAGCTTTAAAAACATTTAAGTAAAGGTGTTCTTACAGCTTTAGTTATCTTTCTGTATCTGTAATTATTAATCTGCTACCGTTTCATAATGTTTGCTATCTACATGTTCCATCTTTTCTTTTTTTGAAGACAAGAGTTTCTTTATATAGCCTGGGCTATCCTGGAACTAGCTCGGTAGACCAGGCTGGGATTGAATTCACTGAGACCCACCTGCCTTTCTTTTCTTGATTGATTATATATTAACCTAGATTCAAATTGCTTGGGGTTAAATCACAGCTGTGCCACTTACTTACTGGCTATATTCCTGGCCCATGTTCACATATCTCCTCCCTGTGCTGCCTCTCACACACATCCCCCTTTGTCCCGTCATCCTCAGGTGACAAGCGGGAACCACAGTTGAGAAACTGCCTCCATCAGACTGGTCTGTGGGGCATCATTTTCTTGATTGACATTATTGTGGAAGGGCCCAGCCTGTTGCAGCTGGTGCTACTCCTGGGAAGTTGGTACTAGATTGTATAAAAAAAGGCAGCTGAGTCAGCCATAGGAAGCAAAGCCCATGAGCAGAGCCCCTCCATGGCCTCTGCTTTAGTTCCTGCCTCCAGACTCCTGCTAGAGCTCCTGCTCTGACTTCCCCTGATGGGCTGTAAAGTATAAGATAAAATGAGCCATTTCCTCTGCCAGCTTGTTTTGATCAGTGTTTATCACAGCAACAAAGGAAGAAAACTAATACAGAAATTTGTGCCCAGTACGGGGTATTGCTGTGATGGGCCTGACCGTGCTTCTGTTGGGAAGACTGTGAGATCATTCAGAACTTTGGGCTGAAAGAGCTATTGGTTGTTTGGGGCTTAAAGAGCTCTTATGGGTACTTGGAAGATAATTCTGAGAGCTTCCCTTGATGGTGAACTGTGAAGTGTAAGGTGAAATAAACCCTTTCTTCCCCAAGCTGGTTTTAGCCAGTGTTTTATCACAGCAACCAAAAGCAAACCAGGACAGTGTGTTTAAGGGCTCAGTGTCTGGGCCCTGCTTTCTGTTCTGTTGATCTGCCTGCTGTTTCTCTGACCCCCCCTCCCCCCAGCTCCATTAATGCAGTAGTACAATAAGTCTGAAAGCCGATGTGTTAGGCCTTCAACTATGCTCTGCCTTCCTATTGCAATGCTTCCCTGTATACATCTCCAAATCTACTTGTTAGTATCCATCCAATGCACTAAGATCTTCATTTGGGTTTTGCTGAATATATAGGTCAAAGGGAAAAGAAGTCACATCTTGACAGTGCCATATCTTCTCAAGCCCAGTGCAGCCAGGACTATACCGAGAAACTGCATCTCTAAAAAACTAAGAAATAAACAAACAAAAAGGAGAGACGGACAGACAGAAAGCACAAGAAACACACACACAAATACCAAGATACTCTTTCACATCCATAGAAAACTCATACAAACAAAATAGAAAACCATATTTTATAAGCAAAAGACCTATAAAGCAAGAAAAAAATAACAACAACAACCACAAGCCTGAACAAAACACTCATACTCTCTCACACACACACACACACACACACACACACACACACACACCCGCCCCTCTAAAATTTCCATTGAGTTCATTTTGTGTTGTCGATCTACTGCTGGGTCTTGCTCTTATGTGTGGTTGGTATACCCAGTGAAACCCCTTTGGAAAAAACTAATTTTTCCTTTTCAAGTGATTACCTATTGGAGATAGTGTCTAAGTTAGGATGGTGGCTTTTGTCTACTTCATGGGGCATGCCTTTATGTTTCATACATGGTCTGCTACTTCTGGCCTTTGTGTGATCTCCTGCCATGTGGAGTTTGCTGGTAAGCTACATATTATGTCATCCTTGCTAATCTTTTCTCAAATATGTTGCCTCTTTCCCTTTAAACTATGGTATCTTTCGTTGCACAAGAAAAGAAAATATCGCTTTCTTCGCTAGAACTTTCCTGTGAAAATTAAAGATATTTAAGTCCTTCTAATAACTTCGTCAAGCACTCCATTAGTGAAAGCTTACTACATATTAGTGTTGTCTTTGGGTTTCTCTTTTTGTTTGTTTTGAGGCAGGGTCTCACTTGGCTGGCTTGTAACTGGTTATGTAGACCAAGCTGGTCTTAACCTCATAGGTATCCGCCTGCCTCTGCCTCCTGAGTGCAGAGGGATTAAAGGCGTGAACCACCATGCCCCAGCCTGGTATTGTTTTTTTTTTTTTTTTTTTAAAGATTTATTTACTTATTTTATGTATATGAATATACCATTGCTCTCTTCAGACACATCAGATTCCATTACAGATGGTTGTGAGCCACCATGTGGTTGCTGGGAATTGAATTCAGGACCTCTGGAAGAGCAGTCGGTACTCTTAACCACTGAGTCATCTTTCCAGCCCTGGTATTGTTTTTGTTGTTGTTTTTAATCTTTCCAAAAAAAAAAATCACCTGCCTGTATATTGATGCATGCCTGTTGCCTGCAGAGGCCAGAAGAGGGAATTTGATCCTCAGGAATTGGAATTACACATGGTTTTGAGCACCATGTAGGTGCTAGGAATTGAACCTGAGTCCTCTAGAAGAGCAATCAGTGATCATAACTCCTGAGCCATCTCTCCAGGCCCAGTACTAAGTATCTTCACAATTTTTTGTCTTTTCTTTTCTTTTTTTAAACCCAGGAACACTGCAGCTCACTTTTTCGGTTCTATTTTTAATGTAGAATATTAAATTTTTCTCTAAGTAGGTCTTGGGAATGTTTTGACTCATCCTTGCATTAACTTTTAGCTCTTCCCCTGCTCTCTCCGCACCCCTGCCTTCCTTCTGAGCAGCCAGTGTTCTTAGTGAACTCATGATCAGTGGGCTTGTTTATCCCCATGAACTCACTTGCCAGGGTATCATTTTCAGCTGCGGGTGAGGGCGTGCCTCTTCCTGCCAGTGCCTGGCACCTGAAGCACTTGCTTTGCTGGGGCCATCTTTAGCCCTGTGTGTTACAGTGGTGCTAGGGAGTACACATGCAAACACACACACACGTACACGTTTTGTTTTTAATTCTATATATTGGGTTAGTGAACATACACTTAAGATTTTTTATGTGTTCCAATAGTCAGTACTTTGTAGTTTCTTTTTCTTTCTCTTTTTCTTTTTCTTTTTCTTTTTCTTGTTTCTCTGTGTAGCCCTGGCTGTTCTGGAACTCACCCTGTAGACCAGGCTTGCCTCAAACTCAGAAATCCGCCTGTCTCTGCCTCCCAAGTGCTGGGATAAAAGGCGTGCGCCACCACTGCTGGACTGCTTTGTAGTTTCATATGTGTTCGATGGAATTGTGTTTTCTTATTTTATAGATGTAATTTTCTTTGTTTTTCAATTAGATTCAGTTTATTAATTATGGTATTTAAATCATATCAGTAGTGTCCAACAGGACTTCAAATGACAGAAATGTTCTTTTATCTGTCCTGTCTAAGTAATAATTGGTCACATATGACTTATTTAGCATATACAACCTTGCCTGTTATAATTTAGGAATAAAGCTTAAATTTTACTTAATTGTAATTATTTTAAATTTAATCCCATATTTCCCCATTTAAAATAGAACATCCCATGGAATGCCACCTTTGTATAATTGGCTATTTCTAGTCTATCTTATTACTCACTGAGAGACGTAGATTTGCTAAGTATCATTCTTTTTTCTCTCTTATTGGATATTTTCTTTATTTATATTTCAAATGTTATGCTCTTTTCAGGTCTCCCCTCTGGAAACGCCCTGTCTCATCCCCCCTTCCCTCTGATTTCCATTCTTGCGATGGTCTTTATTGATTGCGGTTTTGACAGGATCTATAATCATTTGGGTGGCAGACCCCTGGACATTTCCAGTTTCCAGATTGGGCTTACTAAGGTGGGGCTACATAGCTTAAATGTGATAGCACCATTACATGGGACCTCAAGGGTCATGAACTGAATATAAAGGAGAAAGAGGCTCAACCCCAGCATGCATTGCGGTTGGCTTCCTAATGGAACGCCTTGAAACCCTCTGCTTCTGCCCCTGCCCCTAATGCCTTTCCCACTATGATGAGCTCCAACTTCAGTGTGTGAGTTGAAATCAGCCCTTCTGATTCTAAGTTGCTAAGCTTGTTTTGTGTCAACTTAACCAAGTGACATGGGGTGATACAGAGTGGGCTCAGATAGACGCTCTGCACATAGTGACTTGTTAAGTTGAAGAGCCCTGTGCTTAAGACGCTCCTCTTTTATGATGGTCTGTGAGCCCGGCGTTTATCTCAGAGAGGGATGTTGCTTTTGTTATATTGGACAGAGCTAGTTTTGCCTTTTCTCCTGCGGAGCTCCTGTTTCTATCGGTTATGGCTGTCTGTCCCCTATCAAACATCCCCAAACGGTGAACTGAGCAAGAGTTGTCAGTGCCTCTTTTAGAAGGCCTGAAGAAACAAGAGAGATCCGTGGAAAATTCTTTCCCAGCACTCTCTTGTTCCTGGAACCCAGAACCTCTGAGTTCCGAGGAGCATTGCAATCTGGTGTACTTAGGCGTACCAGATCCCTTTCCTTAAAGTTTGGCTGCAATTTTTCTCTTTCATTTTCTCTCTCCTTTAATTTTTTAGGAAATTCTGAAATTTTTTGCATTACAAAATTTCAATGTCAAACTGCCAGTGTTGTAAAAGTGAGAAACAGGGTCAGTAAGGGTTCCTGTGGGGCTTCCAGCGGAAGTGACCTCACACATCATTCTCACCCCGCATTGGTCTGCTGGCCGTACTGATTGTAATTGGAGAGCCTGTTTTGAGTCTCTCTGCTTCTCTCTGCGCAATGAACTTACTGAGACCCCTTATTTCAGTAGGAAGTCAGTTCTTTGATAGCAGGGCTGATGTTGGCTTTGCTATTTCTTCACTGCCTAGGGCGATATTTAGACAATGTACTAAGTGAATGCTTTTCATTTTTGGAGAACAACTTCATTGAGATATACTTTATGTTCTATAAAGATGACTTCCGTTTTTCATTTTTTGTTGCCCTAGAACTCGGACCGAGGACCTAGGATCTAGCACATGTCCTACCGCTGGACTTATCTTCGGCCCCTCCTTTTATTTGTCAGTCCATAACCAGGTTTCACTTAGTTGCCCAGGCTAGCTTTGAACTCTCTCTGTAGTCCAGGCAGGCTTTGAACTTGCAGGCCTCTTGCTTTGGTCTCCTGAATAGAGGGGGGATTACAGGCCTCTCCCACCAGGCCCAATTAGGCATTTCCCTGTGTGAATGCTATCTTTTCATATGCCTTTCATCATTCGAATATTTTCTTCAGAAATATGTCTCTCAGAGATCCCACTGCCTCTGTCTCCTGAGCGCTGGGATTGAAGGCGTGTGCCGCCAATGAGGGCTTTGCGTTGCTTTTTATTGTTCAGCTGAGAGCTCTTCTACATCCGGGCTACAAGTCTCCCAGCAGATATAGTGGTTGTAAGTATTTCCTTTCTTCTATGGTTTGTGTTTTCCCTTTTTCAGTATTCACATTTCAGCCACAAAAGATTGCAAGTTTGGTGAAGCTCAAATCATCTCACTTTTGAGGTTTTTTTGGGTATCATGTTTAAATGGAAAAAACAGGTGGGTTTTTTTGTTGTTGCTCTTGTTTTTTTGTTCTGTTTTGGTTTTTGGTACTTCCCACCTCCTTATCTTTTTAAATTACAGCCGAAGTTAGTGTGACAAAAGGAGAATTTTTATTAGTCAGTTCCAAAGCTCATTTCTCAGTGGCTGTTTCCTGGTCACAGCCTCGGTGACAAGGACTTAGCTGGAGCTAGTGCCCCGCTACAGCCCACATACAAACTATGCGTAGACTTAACTTACTGGTAGCTTCATGACTCAGGGGGGGTATGAGTTTAATTACAATCATGAATTTCATTAAAAAATTGCATACTGTCTAGGGTCATGATCAGTGATAAGAGGCATGCTTAGCATCAGCGAAGCCCAGCACAGAATTTAAGAATACACACAAATGAGTCCATTGTCGGAACAATGCCTCTTGTTCATGTCCTCTGTTTCTTGCCGTTTCTCATCAGCTCTATTGACTCCACTTATGTGAAAGAGAGTGACATTGTGGGGAGATGGAATTACATAGGACCCTGACAGCATGACAAAAATCTTAAAAATGGGGTTTGTGTAATCGAAATAATATTCAATCCCGGAATCCCAAGTGTGTGCTAATAAGGAATGAGTTTATTTCAAAGGCTCGAGCTGCCTTAGATGGTGATCTGAACAACTTCTTATCAACTTGAATGCCTCTTCCTGTGCAGTGTGCAGTTACTCTCGGGGCAAACACTTCTGAACTCCCTGGGAGAGCTGAAAGCGTCTCCTATTTCAGAGTAATTCAATTTAAGCGGTGCTGTCATAGCATCTGCAGCCTGAAGCTGTTTCCCACCCAGACATCACAGTTCGGGGTAGACATGGAGGAGGCAGGAAGACAAATCAGACAGCCATATCCCTGGTTACTCTCCTTGGGAGGCAGGGGAATTTAAGAAGGGAATTAAGAGCATCTACGGTGTGTAGAGGGAGGTACATTTAATCGTCATGTCATTCTGTTGGGGTCTGTATTCCACCCATATTCTAGGAGTGTATATACCCTTGGCTACAACACTCTGTTCTTATTAACCATCAATTGCCCATCAGAGACCAGGAAACATTAGCTGTGTTCTACCTTGGCTCTGTACTCCTTGGGTACAAGCAACTGTCATTAAGGTTGGCTTACAGATTGGGGGCCATTTTGGAAAAGGCAATGGCCAAGAACAAGTAGACAGAAATAATATTGTTGCAGGTTTTGGTAAGAACTATGGATGAAGTAGGTGGGGACTATATTTTAAACTGAGTGGTTGGGGCAGATCTTCTAGCTAATATAAGGAAGATGAATAGGATGTCACCAGGCTTTGCCACATAAGAGTGGCACAAAGGTCCCAATGACAGAGGGGATTTCTGTGTAGGGGGGGCTGAGAGGTAGCTTGTGTAAGACACGGTAAAGCAGATGCATGGTGAGCATCTGCAGTGACGGGCAGGAGCCAGCTCATGTTCAGTCTGTTACAAAGAAGTTTGGATTTTGCTCAGGGTATGGGCAAAGCTATGTAAGGGTTTCAGGTAAGGGACTGTGTAGTCAGAGCTGCCTTTCTCGTCTGTCCATTTTTTTCTCATTTGTGAGGTATAAACTATGTGGAGACTTAACTTACTGGTACCTTCATGACTTAGTGGCATATGAGTTAAATTATAATAATGAATTTCACTAAAAATTATATATCATCTAGGGTCATGGATCAGTGATAAGGTGCATGCTTAGTATGAGGGAAGCATAGGTCTAATTCCGAGAGAGAGAGAGAGAGAGAGAGAGAGAGAGAGAGAGAGAGAGAGAG
>JADRCH010000097.1:2729261-2838578 GCA_019843965.1 Rhynchomys soricoides | reverse complement strand
TGGTAAGAGCTCTTACTTCTGTATCTTCTATTCTGTTCCATTGATTCACACACATGTCTGTTTTGTGCCAGAAGCATGCAGCTTTTCTTGCCATGACTCTAGAGGTATAATATGGAGTCGGGTATTAATAACTCCAGCATTGTTCATTTTGTTCAGGATTGCTTTGACTATTCAGCCTATTGTATTTGATTGCTTCCTTTCTTTTATTTTTCTTAAGAATGTCATTGGGGTTCTTTTTGGTAATTAATTAACTAATTAATTTTTTTTTTTACTTATTCACTTTATACCTCACTCACTGTACACCTTCCTACCACCCCCTCCCACAATCCTTCCCTCATCTTCCCCGTCATTGGGATTCTGGTAGGGGATTTCAATGAATCTGTGGTTCACTTTTGGTAATAATGGCCATATTTTTAAATGTAAATGTTGACCACCTTGGAGCATGGGAGGTCTTTCCATCTCCTGGAGTCTTCAGTTTCTTTCTCCAGTACTATACAATTTTCATTTCATTTCATTTAGGACCTTTGTCTCTTTGCTTAGGCATATGCCCAGATACTTTATTATTTTTAAGACTTTGTAAATGGCGTTATATTTTTGGTTTCTTTTTTCAGCAACTCCAGCATGGCCATATAGAAAAGCTAGCAAATTTTTAATGTATTGATTTTTATATACTGATACTATACTGAAAGTATTTATCACAAATGAGTTTTTTTATGATGTCTTTAGGATTTTAAACTATAGTTATATTATCAGCCAATATGGATAATTTGACTTCTTCCTTTCCTGTTAGTATCTCTTTTATTTCTTTTTCTCGTGCTATTGCTATAGCAAAGGTTTCAAACATATATTGGATAAGGATAACGATAGTAGACACACTTGCTTCATCACTTATCTTAGAGGAAATACTACTCACTACAGCAGTTGCAGTTGATTTATTATATATAGTCTTTATTATATTGAAGTATGATCTTTACATTCCACAATTTCCAGGGATTTCCATTATTAATGGATGTTAAGTTTTGTTAAAGGTCTTTTCTGTATCTTTTGAGATGTAATTTTTGTCCTTGATTCACTTTGTGTTCTATAATACATTTGTGGCTATGAATGTATTGACTCATTTTCCTTTCTTGTAAGGAAGCCGATGTGACCATTTTGTATCTCTTATTGACTGAGAATTTCAGACATGCATGTAATGTATTCTGATTGCATCCACCCCCCAATTCTCATCTCTCCAATTCTACTTATTCCCCCTCCCCACTATCCTGTTCCAGTGTTGTCTGCTGTCTCTTTTTCTTAGGTCCATAGAGTCCACTTAGTGTTCCAGTGTGTGCAAGGGTGTGGAACCAAGTACTGGACCTTGTGTAGACATTCCCATGGAAAACTGACTCTCTTCCTTCCAGCACCCCACTATCTCCTCAGCTAGATGTGTGAATTCTGGGTCATCCCCACCTTGTGTTCTGGGATTATTTCTGGCTTGATCCTGTGAAGGTCCATGTAGTCACAGCTGCTGTCAGATCCTAGGTTCAGCTGCCTGTTATGTATAGAAAACACCATGTTGCTTTACTCAACCACTGTTTCTGGCTCATCCATTCTTCCATCCCTTGGTCTACAAGTGTTTTTGGAGCACTTTGCATCTATATTCTTTGAAGAAATTGATCTGTAGTTTTAACTGTGTCCTTACCTGCCTTTGCTCTCAGGGTTATGAGTGAGTTTGGAAATGCTCCTTCCCTTTGTATTTTATGGGATAGTTTCAGAGACATTGGTAGCCGTTCTTTAATACTGATAGAATTCACAGCAAATCTACCCATTCCTGCTATTTGCTTGTTACTCTTCCCATCTTACTACTCTTAGAGATCTTTTCTGGCTTTTAATAACAACTTTACTCAATTAGGGTAAATCATATGCATAGAAGTTTATCCATTTCATATAGATTTTCCAATATATTAGAATATATAGAATATATAGAAGAATTTCCAAAACATTCTTCAATGATATTCTGGATTCTTGTCATATCTATTGTAGTGAATCCTTTGTTGTCTCTGATATTAACTCAAGCTTTCTGTTTTTCTTTGGATGATTAGACTAATGTTTTTTGGTCTTGTTTTCTTTTGAAAGAACCAACTCTGTTTCTTTGGTCCTTTGTATTATTCTGTTTCTATTCTATTAGTTTCTGCTTTGATTTTTAATTTGTTTTAAATTCTCTTTGTATATATGTATATGTGTTTGTGCATGTGTGTGTATGTATGTGGAGGCAAAGGATTAATTTTGGGGTCTTCCTCATTTGCTCTTCACCACATTATTTTAGACAGAGTCTCTCCTTGAACCTGGAGCTAGTGGATTTTGCGAGGTTGTCTGGCAGTGCACTACAGGGGCATTCTTGTCTCTGATTTCCCAGTGCTCACAGTATAAATACACACCACAGTGCTTGCATTTCCATAGATTCTGGGAATCCAAACTCAAGTCTTCATGTTTGTGTGGCAAGTACTTTAAGGACTGAGCCATCTTCTAGGCCTCAGCTTTTATTACTTATTTCTTTAAAATAATTTTGAGTTTGTTTTGTTTTTCTAGTATTTTGAGGTGCATCATTAAGTTTTTTATTTGAGATCTCTCTCTGACTTTTTAAATTTACAGCCCATAAAATCCTATCTTAGGATGGCCATTGCTGCAACCCAAGGATTCTGGTAGGCTATGCTTTGATTTTCATTTTCATGTTGGGAGCAATATATTTTCTTGTATATAGAAGTAAGGGCTTATCTTAGGATCTCAATCCTTGCTGCCATTCAGAGAGGCAGTAAGAATATCACTGAACAAATAAACCCAATACTTACAGTAATAAGCATTGGAAAAAGCATCTACTCCCCACCTTCATGAGTAGTGAATAAGGGAGATAATTGATGTGCTAAACTTGGGGATTAAAACTTGAGATCTCTGTGAAAAGCAGGCTGGCCTATTTTTTTGTGGTTTGGATAGAAGTATCCTTCCAAAAGGCTCAAATGTTGAAGATTGGGTCCTCAGCTGGTGGCACTATTGAAAGGTTATAGCATGGCATTATCAGGAGGCTGTGCCTCAGAAGAAGTGGGTCACCAGTAGTTGGGGACATGCCCTGGAAAGCTATACTTTGTTCCCACCCTTGACTCTCTTCTTTTTGTCTGCCTTGAAGACAGCTGCTTTAGCAATGGAGCCAGCTGGCCATAGACCAAACCCTCTGAAGTGTAGCCAAGATAGGTCTGTTCTCCTGTCTGTGGTTTGTGTCAAGATCCTGTCACAGTGATGACAAGTCTGATTAGAACTCCTTCATACCTATTGTGAGCTTTCATAACTTCCTGCGATTCCTCTGTTCATAGCATGGAGCCTGAGCTGTCATTTTCAGACTAGCGTTGATGTCTTTCTTAAGGATGCAAGATCCAAGGAGGTACAGACTGAGCTATATAGTCATCCTTGCATGGAGCCTGCAGCTGGTAAAGTCTATGGATTGGATTATGCTTGAGTCCTAGTCCTGCACCATGAAGATACTGTATGTTCCACCGGCCTTGCACTTGCTGTGGTGTTACCAGCTATCTGGACATCCTACCTGGTCCATCTTCTCTGACTCCTGATTGCAGGATCAGCATCATCTGACCCTTTGTGTCTGTACGAGTGCCTTTTCTTATTGCCACAATAAAGTACCCCACAGAAACAACTTTAAGGTGGACTGTGCTGGCTCACAGCTTTGGAGAGATTCCAGTCCACCATTTCAGGGAAGGCATGGTGGAGCTCATGGGGCTCCACCATGAGGAGGATGCCCCATGTGCAAGTCTGTGGTGGCAAGAATTCACATGGCACTGATTAGGTAGCAGAGAAAGCAGGCCAGAACCCATAGGCATCTCATTTCAAAGTTTTTTCCTCTACTAACCTGCTTCTGCCAAAGAGCCTCCCCTGCTCCCCATTCCTGGAGGACACAGAACAATCAGCATAGTGTCACAACCTGGAGGCTAAAATCATGAGCCTGTGAGGGACATTTCAGATTTAACTCAGGTTTTTCAAAGGTTCTGTTCTCTGTTTGTGGTGGTCAGGGCCTCCCTGGTTCCAACCCTGTCTCATTACCTGGCCATTATAACTCATTCCCTTTAGGAATTCTAATTCTGAATAGCCAGATTCTTTTTGTATCTCTTCATTGTTTTGCTAGCCACTCTTGAGCCGCTCTTGACTGCCTTGGTCTGCTTAGCTGGGACTGGGCTGCTGGAGCCACAGCCCGCACTATGGCTCAGGCAGGTGAGGGCCTGATTGGTAGAGGCTCTCAGTAGGAGGAGGGAGTAGCCTGTGTCTCTAGCCATAGACATCCCTTAGCATGTGGTCTCAGGCTGTTCTTCACGTTCCTTGATCCTTGGCTACTTGATGAAAGTAGGGTCCATGTATCAGTTGTGTCTTGATCTTCAGTGCCTGACTCATGTGGCCTGAGAACCAGGCTGTGGATTCCTGTGGGGTGGGGGTAGGTTCTCAAATCAGCTCCTCAGTTGCTGTTTCAGACTGAGGAGAACCATTTTGGTGGTGTGAGGCTCACTATTGGTCTGCAAAGCTCTCTAAAACTGTTTGGTGGCATCTGTTCCTGCAAAGTGTTCCTAGGTCTCCCAGCTTTTGCCTGCCTGTGACTGCACTGGGGATAGAAACCACTGGCCAGCCCTGGCTCTCTCAAAGATGCCACATTTCTCAGCGACCCAGTTCCTCTGCCCTGGCAGCATTCCCCAGAGGCTGCCTACACACAGGGAAGGAAGTGTACCTGCTGCTCCCACCAGCACTGATCCTGTCTCCTGCCCTACAATCCCCAGTCAGCACATGGGAAAGGTGTGGGAGATCTTTACACAGTACACGCAGCTGCTCCTGAACAGCACTTGGTGAGGGGAACCTGGTCATGGACGGCCCTTTGCTACTTCTTCTTTGAGTCTTCAAGATACGAAGTTGGTGGTTCCTGTGAAGGGCAGAGGTTTTTTTTTTGTTGTTTTTTTTTAAAGATTTATTTATTTATTTCATGTATGTGGGTACACTGTCGCTGTCTTCAGACACACCAGAAGAGGGCATCGGATCCCCATTACTGATGGTTGTGAGCCACCATGTGGTTGCTGGGAATTGAACTCAGGACCTCTGGAAGAGCAGTCAGTGCTCTTAACCACTGAGCCATCTCTCCAGTCCAAGGGCAGAGGATTTTTTATAGTCTCCTCTAAGGGTGTTGGAGGAAGATAGATGGCATGGTATTGTGGACATGGTCAGAACACCCAGGGCTTGAACCTGGGCTCTTGAAGGCTCTGGCAGGTCCCAACACACTCCTCTCAGAGTTTTGCTTTCTTCTCCAAAGAGTCTCTCTCTGGAGGAGTCCCAGAGGTAGACTGGGAACCACCCTGTCTACCCAGGGTTTGGAGGTCAGTAAATTAGTAGAGCGCTCCTCTTAGGAAAATGGGGAGGCTCCTCTCTGAGTCTCTTCAGCTACAAGATGACCTCCCTCTGTTTTGCATGTGCTCTACTGCAGCGTTCTGGTTGGGAGATACAGGCATAGTGGGTTTGAGGGCCAATCAACAGGTGCTCAGGGGCCTGGCCTCTGCTGGGTCACCTGCCAGCTCCAGGAGCTCCAGGTGACTTCTACAGAAAGAAGGGCGCTTCTTTCAGTAGTAAAGCTGAAGCACACTGACAGGTACACAATGAGCACCTCTGGGGAGAATGGCACTGCAGAAACATCTGGAGTACGTGGAAAAACTATGGAGTACATAGGTAATGGGGGAAGGAGGTTCAGAGACGCAGAGGAGTCAAGGCAGGGGAAAGTGCCCTGCTCTGTGGGTGGATGGGGGCTGCAGCACCATGGTGGCACTTCTCTTATTTCTGTAGGAACAGAAAACTAGAATGTGTGAGGTCAGGAGAGTGCTTGTCATGACCCACAACCAGAGCAGAGAGTCAGAGCAGCCCAGCAAGCAGTGGGAAGTGAGGGTGCAAAGAAGACACCAAATGTGTCATGATTGCGTGAGCAGAGATAGGGCACAGGTGGTGAGCCAAAGGAAAGCCCACACTTTGCGTCTGGGGCGTGTGTGTGTGTGTGTGTGTGTGTGTGTGTGTGTGTGTGTGTAGACCAGGAAGTGGATAAGTGGGGCAGCTGTTGAGAAGCCTTGCTTGTGGGCTAGAGTCGGTCTGGTTTATCTCTGTACTGCCACTGGGGCTGAGCAGATGGGCAGAGTCCCATGGGGTGGTGTTGTGGTCTGGCATGGGGTCACTCTGACAGGTCTTTCATGGCTGTACCATATTAGCTGGTTAATCTTCAGGAGTGTTCCCTTCCCTTCCTGGGCCTGACTAAATCAGCCTCCTGCCAGTGACTCTGAAATGGTCCAGCGCAGTGGAAGAGGAAGGAATGAAGAAGCCATGGGTAGATGGAGTGCCAATTGCCCAGTCCCATCTCACAGGCTGCATCTCTCAGATCTTCTCCAGCTGGCTTCTGGGCCTGCTCTGTCCCAGTTCACCCATCCTCCACAAGGATCCACACAGCACGCCGAGCTATTGGAGGTGCCGGTGGCCTTGAGGTGGCTGCTCCCACTCCCTATCAACTGTTGACATACAAGTGCCCTAGTAAGGAAAATATTTTCATTCTTGTATAGCAGCGTTCTCAGGCTGCTAATCATAGTTTTCCTTTGTCTTTAAAAACAAGCTCCTGTGTGGTTTCCTGTCTTCTTGCTGTTCTAAGGCTGCTCTAGAACTAAGCCATGCTCGTTGATACTTGGTTTTTCATGGTGTTGCTGCTCTTGGCTTTTTATATGGGACAGTGGCTGAGCCCATTCAAGTGCCTCAAACCACACTTGGCACTTCATGGACAGAGATCACCTGTCATCCTCACTTCTACTCCGGAACAGAGGTATTATTTTATTTTGCAAGAGAAAATGACATTCAGAGAATTAGAAGTCCTGCCCAAGGCTACATGGCCTCAGGAAACCCAGGGCCTGAAATGGAAATCCAAGCTAACAAGTTCTCCAAAATGGCTTGCAATATGCTAATAAAACATATCTGCTCATATTCCATTGCTATTGCTGATGCCAGCATGCCTATGATGACCTCAGCCAGTCCCTTGGAACCTCTCTGGGCATGACAGCCAGTTGCAAGTAAGTAGGACTTGAAATGATAATTGTTGACTAACTGTACAAGCTGCTGGCCAGTTCTTTGGCATGCTATGTGCAGAGCATAATTGTCCTTTCTACTGTACTGGGCTCTGATAGGGCTCAGAAGAGACATGCTTGCTGCTGGGCCTTGATCCCATGTGGTGAAACGCAATGCTAACACATAGAAGAAACTGAGAAGATGTTTGCTGGAGTACTGGGGGATCACATGGGTGGGTGGGAAGAAGAGATTCTTCATAGAGAGGAGGAGGAGGAGGAAGAGAAGGAGGAGCATGCTGTGCTTGGTGTGTGACCTGGTGAATCCACTCCAAGGTTCTTTGAGGCAGGCACCTTGCTGGGCCCCACTATAGATTCAGCTATGGTATCTGAAGTGTGGAGCTGTAGGCAGAGACTCTGAATATGATCACAGGTTTCATATAACGAGAGCCTCTCCTCTCCTCTTCTGTGTCCATGCCTGAAAGGGTCTCTGTGGGACACAGCATTCAGGGAAGCTCAGCTTCTGGTTCATGAAGGGGGACATCATAGACTCCTGAGTGGAGGGGGCATGCAGTGGGCTCTCAGGCGCCTATAGCCTGAGTATTATTGTAAGCTCAGTTCTGCTCAGAGAGAAACACAGGCCCAGCCCAGAGCTGCTCTTCTGCACACTGTGGCCTAGAGTTCTCCCCTGTCTGGCCTTGGAGTCTCCACTGCTAAAGTGTGGGATCTGGCTGCACTACTAGAGTCCTTGGCTCTACTTCTCTGACCTCCACATTCTTTGAGCGTGTGCCTGTTCCCACATCCCAACAGCCTCTTCAAAGCATGGGCCTGGCCTCCCTTCACACTCTTGTGGAGTACTCCTGTCTTGACCAAGCCCTGTAAATGTGGCTGCTGACATGTGCAGAGGCAGGTGCCCTGTGGAAGGAGGGCAGGGCAGAGTAGGACTGTATTTCCTGTATAAAGCCCCCCCCCCCAGGGCTGGAGAGACCACACTGCTCTTGGAGAGGATCCAGGTTCAATTCCCAGCACCCATGTTGAGCAGCTCATACTACCCTATCTGTACCTCTAGCTCTAAGGGATCAGGTGGTGTTTTCTGCCCTTTTGAGTACCTATGGCATGCATGTACACACATGTGCACACATGTGTGCATACATACATATAGGCATGAGCACACACATACATACACATGTGCGCACATACACACACAAATTTTAAAAATTAAAAAGAAATCTTTCAAAGAAGCTCCTCCCAGCAGCTTTCTGTCACTGGCCAGTGCCACTATCAGGCTCTGCCCTGCACTTGGGGTCTTCTCCTGCCTCTGGGCTTTTGATTTTGAAATGGCTAATGACTGACTCTGACTACTCTACCAAGATAGGAAGAGTAGATGGTGAAAAGGGTGTGAACTGTCCCTTCACCCCTGCCCCTGTGTTCTCAAGGTCTTCTGAGTGTGAAGCGAGGCCCAGGGCCTTGCTTGGCAAGATTTGCATGGGAGCTGGTGGCTCTCTCCCACTGTCTGTGGTAAAGCTCTCCTCCAGCCTGTGTCAGAAGCTGTACTATAATTACAGATGAGATTCTCCCTCCTCAGAGGTTGGGTGAGGCCTGCCATGGAAACAGCCTGGTGGTCTGCAAGCTTCTGCCAGCACGAGTGACTGGCAGGGTTCTAGAGGGTTGCTTTCCTGTGGGGACTGATAGCTTAAAGGAATACAACAACAACAACAACAACAGGAAAAACCTTCATGTCCCCCAACCTTGGGTCTGGTGGATTGTGAGTACTAAGGTTCATTGAATGCAGTATGGCAGAGTGTAGGGGACGCTGCACTCAGCTGCTGTGGACCCTAGGACACACCAATGGGCAAAGCAGCCTCAGTCCTTCTCCTACGGAGCCTCGAGGGTACTAGGAATGGCCATATAATACACAAACAAATGTAATTGTATCTGTACACTCTGAAAAGCTCCTTAAAGGCATATTACAGTTCCTATGATAGTTACCCCAATTCAACTTCAGGACCTGAATCCATCAGGGGTTGGATTTGGGGAAGAATTTTCAGTGCAACTAAACTAAGATGCAAAGGAAGCAGATCTCAGCAAGATGTACTAGTCTGTGACAGCCCTTCTAGGCCAGGGTCTCCAGCCTGAGCTCTAGACTGACCCTCCAGGGGTTAATGCCCAGATCTCTAGTGCTATTGCTGACGGATTCCCCCCTCCAAATATAGCACAGTGGCACCCCCCAACCTCCACACGCACACACTGCAGGCTGCCTCAGGCCTCCAGACAGTGCTTTCCAGGCTGGTCTGCCTGTGACCTGCCTAGTAGATGTCCTTGACGCCTCCCAGGAAGAACAGGTCATTCTTTTCAACCCAGGCTTGCTCAGCACTTGCAGTCTGGCTTCGATTGCTGTCTTAGATTGCCAGAGTCCACTCCAAGGTCAGTCCTCTTAGTTCAAGCTCAAATGCAGATATTTTAGACAACAAACCATTTTCTGCAAAAGCATGTATGCCTCCATGTCTTACTGCTTAGCTGGGTCACTGGCAGTCTTCAGGCTCCCCTCATAGCCTTTAGGGTCAGCCTGCCCAACTCTGCCTTTACACTCACCGAACCTCTGTATCCAGGCTCACTGGGCACAGCCTGTGGCACATCTCTGATAGGATCTTCTAGAAACCTCCTTCTTAAATGTCCTTCAAGATAGCTGTGGGTGGTTCTGCTCTAGACTGTATACATTGGTCTCTCAAACCTCTGACTGTCATTTTGTCTGACTGGGTAAGAGCTTGGAATTTGAGGGTGGGTCTGGGTTCCAGTCTACCTCAACCACACATTAGCCTTAGCAAACCAGAGCATTCCTACAGCATATACCTGAAACAACTTATAGCCTCATAGCAGGGCAGGTAGAGAGAAAAAGGCGATATGGGGTGTTTTCCCAGTATTACCTTGAAGGTCATGTGCTCATTGGCCAGCTAATGTCTCACTAACACCCAGAGAACTAGCTAATCCTTGAACATAAAAGCTTTTAGAAGACACAGAAGATCCAAACTATGCCTTTATTTTTTAGTTGTAGTAGAATTAAATTTATTTATTTATTTATATTGGATATTTTCTTTATTTACATTTCAAATATTATCCCCTTTCCTGGTTTCTCCCCAGAAACTCCCTATCCTATTCCCCCTGCTTCTATGAGGGTGCTCCCCCACCCACTCACCTGCTCCAGTCTCCCCACCCTGGCATTCCCCTGCACTGGGGCATGGAGCCTTCACAGGACCAAGGGCCTCTCCTCCCATTGATGCCCAACAAGGCCATCCTCTGCTACATATGTGGCTGGAGCCATGGGTCCCTCCATATGTACTCTTCCTTAGCAGCTTTACCAGAATGTATAAATTAAATGTCAGTATAAATTCTCCAGATGTTTGACCTAGGCTGAGAAAGTGTGCTTCCTTCCCCAGGTCTTACTTGGGCCTCGGTCTTTTGAGTTGAACGTTCCCAGCCGAACAGTTTCTTTAACTACTGTTTCCTACTAATGGAAAAGGGTTTGCTCTGATCTGTTACTCCATCCTTTCCTGATTCCCTGACCTTCTTTCTCCTTTCTTTAGTGTCCCATGGTTGGCAGGAAAAGGTAGTTTACCAGGAATAGGCATAGGGAAAACTGAAAAGTGAACTTGCACAGAAGGGTTAAATTAGTGGCCTTATCTTCTGTGCAGTCCTAGTTATTGATGTGTTTTAATGTCCTCATACTCTGTTTGGATTTTTAATTTGGTTAGCCATTTTTTGGGGCCATTAAGTAAATCTGGAAGAATCTGTACAGAATGGAAAACATTTTTTCAAAAACATATAATTTTTATAGGTATGTTTGTGTACTTGAGTGATTGTATGTATACCATGTGTGTTGCAACATGGACGGATACACCTGACATAAGTACTGTCCCCCTTTTCGCCTTTCCTTTAAGGGACAACTCCAGGCTTGTCTTCCTGAAAAGCCCCTTTGGGGTTTTCAATCCACCCAAGGTCCCTACCCCCCCCCCCAATTCCTCTTGTAATATTCTTTTAGACCTGTGGCCCTTTGAGCTCCCCCAACTGTTCTCTGAGGGCCCAGTCTCCACAAGCAGGTAGGAACTGACTATAGTGCCATGACCAGTGCCCACCATATTGATATCCAGTGCTGGCTGCAGGTATGCAGGAAGCTACAGGACCAGAAGCAGAGCCATGGCTGGGTATGTGTCCAGTGAAACTCTCAGACAGGCCTACACAACTCAGGCTGCAGCACTTGGAGGTGCCAGATTTTTATTCAACCTGGCCTTTGCCACTCAGCCAGTTGGTACAGGTGGGCAGGGAGCAAGCATAAGGTCATCTTTCTTTGTACCATGAAGAATGAACCATCTTTCTCAATTCTGCACAGGAGTTGTCTTCCCTCCTGGTTCTGTGCTTGCCCTGCTCCCAGGGTGATATCAGCAGGGTCAAGCTGGTCAGATGCTCTTCCCTTGAGATACTAGTCTGATCAAAGGGACAAAGGAGACCTAGGAGATTAATACTCTGGTTTATGAGTCCAGAGTTTCTTGGTACACCTCAAGCACACATGATAGTCTGTGTGGGACAAATGCACTTACTACTGTCCTTTTCTGATATCATCAGCTGACTTGTTCGTTGCCTTGATTTCTTTCCAAAATTATATATACACAACACACACACCCCACTGACTCCAAAATTTTGCCTTAAGCCCAAGTACTAGGGCACTGCAAAATCCAGTTCATAAGTCCGATCAATCGTCTGTCCTTATGTCCAGGAGGTGCTATTAGCTGCAGAATGCCTCATCTCAAACCATGTGTTCACCAAGGGTGCTCGGGAGAGTAGGCATTGCCAGCAGGCAGTAAAGCACCTCACAGCTTAGGTATGGCTGGGTGCCTGGAGTTTATGCCTTCTGTTCCCATGTCTGGCTTACTCCCCACTAGGACAGTGGCTCCCACTGCCACTTGCCTGGAATTTATAAATGAGCCAGGCAAGCAAGGAGTCTGGGCCTGGTCTACCCAGAGCACAGTCTTCTGTCCAGGCCACACTCTGCAACAACACCGGGGTGATGGACAAGCCCATCTGAAAAACCAGCCAGAGTGACTTCATTTTGTCCTTCCTGGGAACATCTCTAGGGCATTCTTGCTTTCAATTCTCACACACCCTAGACTAGTTAGAGGGATATCGTTGAAGGCTTTTGGTAAGGGGGGTAGGGAGAAAGCACATTTTGCAGGACACAAGTCTGTCTTGATGTCAGTCCCCCAGCGGGGTCATTATGGTTAGATTTCAGCTGCAGAGTTGAAGACATTTCACCCTACAGTTTTGCAAAAGGCTTTCAAAATTCCGCCATGGTATGTTTCTAATTTAAGATTGAAAAAAATATTTCTATTGTGCCACATAAAGTAACCTAAAACCTAATAAAAGCTCAGAATTAGGGTTGGGCAGAATGGTTTGAATTAAGTCCAGGTAGAGGCAAGGACATGGTATCTATCAGCTGGGGCTGCCAGCTCATGGGCCAAAAGGTAGGCTATAACCAGGAGAATAGACTTGCTGAGTCTGGAGAGAAGCTGTCTCTTCTGTGGATTCCAAGGCTCTTGGCCATGGTCCACAGGACCCTGATACTATTGGCACCTGGCCCCAGGCCTGGAAGAGTCTAGCTCTTGCCGTTCATGTCATTTGGGTTATTCTGCAGTTTTCTCATTGACACTAAGTTGATTTGATTTGGTGGTTATTTATTGATTCCTTTTTCTAGGGGATTTGCCAGCCCTTGCCCAGCTTCTGTGGAGTTTCTCTCTGAGAAGTGGATGCCACCTAGGCCTCTATCCAT
This sequence comes from Rhynchomys soricoides, assembly GCA_019843965.1. Taxonomy (NCBI): domain Eukaryota; kingdom Metazoa; phylum Chordata; class Mammalia; order Rodentia; family Muridae; genus Rhynchomys; species Rhynchomys soricoides. The sequence goes on along the minus strand of JADRCH010000097.1, from coordinate 2,825,660 downwards.
GCAATGACCCAGTGAACCTTTGGTAGAACTGTGGAATGACTGACGTGTCTCAGTGTCCAATGTTTGTTCTGAGACTAGAAAGGCATAAATGTCCAGAGGGTGAATAGGGAATTTAGAGCTTGGAATGAACCAGAGAGTGAGGAACATGGTGTTTGTTGTCAGTAATAATGCTGCATGGATACATCCCTGTCTGTCTATCTGTCTGTCTATTATCTATCTATCTATCTATCTATCTATCAGCCATCCTGCCTCTGTTCCTATATCACACTCAGATGCTCTCCCTACCTCATTGGTGTCACATAATTCAACACTTATCGTCTTATCATCCTCCTTTAGGCTGATTGGATGAGGAAGGTCATCTGATTCAAGAAGACACACATCATGGGCCAAGTTAAACCAGATCTGTTGTAGGGTAGGATACTAGAGTCAAGAACTGAGGGTCAAGTCTAGTGAGGCAGAATGAGCCTCTGACTGAGAGAAAAGGGAGGGGAGGATGGGGGAGGGAGGGAGGGAGGGAGGGAGGGAGAGAGAGAGAGAGAGAGAGAGAGAGAGAGAGAGAAGAGAAGAGCGAGCACACAAGAGCACCCGATGGAGAAATAGCAGGAATAGCCTGCCCTTATTTCTTACCCTGAAGAAATCCCTTCTCTGCATCTTTCCGTACACACAAACCAACCACTCAGTCCTTTTTTCTTCCCACTTCTGGCTACAGTTCAGAATTTCCTCCCTCTGTGGTCCTTCTTGGAAGGCTGATTGCTGCTAAGAGTCCTGATTTTCCCAGAAGCCCAGAAGTGGCCCTGTGTGCACTGACAGAGGAGGAGGCTGACACCCCCAACCCTCCCTGTCCCCAGCCCAGCCCAGGTTGGCAAGGTATTATCCATTCTCACTGCTCATCCCCAGTCCATGTGCCCAGCACCACGCAGACATTACTTGCTGGCACCTGCCATGGCCACAGCCTTCAACCTCCAACACAGAAAGGCAGGGCAGGATCCTCCCGGACAGCAGCCCAAGTCATACAATTAGTTGAAATGACAGTGTCCTGACCCTCAGGTGGAGAGGGTTGGGACAGAGTTCCCATTGTGTGGAGAGGGACTTTCAAGATATCTAGCCAATATAAGGGTGATATTACCCAGACTTCTGTCCAATAGCCTTCCTGTTTATCCCAAGGCCATGACTTGGGCACTCTTCGTGGATAGACTCTGGAAGGAGTGGTGTACTTCTCATAGTAACCCTGCCGTAAAATCAACATGTTCAGAAGTAAGAAACTGTAAAACTGGCAACAGCTGAGCTTAAATCTGGAGAGACCTTGTCTGCATTATTGGAAATGGGTCTGTATTAGAGACAGTGGGCTGGATAGAAAGGCCTGCAGCTGAGTCCCAGAGGGCACACAGGGGCACAGCTGAAGGCAAAGAGCATGTCTGCAGGTATGCTTAGGACAGAGGGTGTGGCCAGAGTCAGTTAGTGTCCTGTGCAGGTGGAATACTATGTCTTTTTTATCTTTCTATTGAGGAATCTTTAGTGTCCTATGAGGATCAGCTGGGGAAACCAGAGTGCAGGCCAGCCCTTGGCCCCACTAGATGGCACTGTTGCAGGTCCTTTCATCCAAGAGAATCTCTGCGCGCTCTCTCTCTCTCTCTCTCTCTCTCTCTCTCTCTCTCTCTCTCTCTCTCTGTCTCTCTCTCTCTCTCTCTCTGTGTGTGTGTGTGTGTGTGTGCATGCATGCCATCGTATGCTTTGGGCAGTCCATCTTTTGGTTTTTTTCGTTCTTTGGAAATTCTTAGAATAAAAGTTGCTGCTCATGAGAAGGTTTCCAAGGCTCTTGTGGGCTCTCACTGAATGCTGGGAGTTGTGGAATAATCAGGATAGGCCCAGCCCTCCTGAAAGCCCAGTCATTGCTGGGAGCCTGGCAAGTATCAACATCAAACCCCAGAGACTAAAAAATCCCCAGTTCCCAGAGGCTGGGAAGTCTGAATGAAGCAAGTTTCAGGAGCCTGATGTCTCTGACACAGACACATTTTATCTATGTCCACTCCTTTAGGTTGTAGTGGCTTCAGGAGTGCATACTCAAGGGATTTTCTTAGCTTGGTCCTGCCTCAGAAGGAGAGTGCAGTTGTTCTTGATGTCTGTGAGGCCTGGGTCAAGAATGACCTCCATGATGCAGTCTTCTCTGGCTACTTTTATAACTATCTACAACAGTTAGTACCAACTTGGAAAGTATCCAACTCACTTACTGATTTTTGTAGGTAGAGACCGAGGCAAACGGAGTTTCCGGTGTCTTTCTGCACACACCTTGCTTCTCAGATTCACCCAGCTCTGTGTTTAAAAAGGTTTCAAATAGCAGCCTAACACTCACCTGATGTTTTGTGGTCTTTTTGTGGTGTGGCTGCCAAGAGGAAGCTTCTGGTTTAAGCTCCTCTTTGTGTCTTCGATATATGCCGGGAAACTTTGGGTGAGGCAGAAGATGGTAAGACTGAATCTTACAATCTCATGAGAGAAGACAGGAAGAGAAGAGTACTGTATATGTGAAAGGGGATGAGGGATAAGTATGCAGAGAAATGCTAGAACACTTACCTAGCATGTACAAGATCCTGGTCTGGAAGTGGCTGCAAGGTAGGGAAATATACGTGACTCCTGTCAAGCAGGCTTATCAGAGGAAGGCTCAAGGAAACCCTTTTAGATAGTATGAGAGGTTTCCCTGGCCATTGCCTCAGGCCAGAAATTTGTTTGGACTGTGTTCTATGCCAGACTACATGAATGACATGGAAGCAGCCAGCAGGAGCCCTGCAGAGGGGTGAGTTTGCAGGAGTTAGAGTCTACAGCTGCCAGGCCCAGCTCCATCCACAGTTAACTGATCCATAGGTGTATCTTTTCTCATTACATTGGGCTAATTAGAGTCAACATAGATATGGTTGATACGGTTGATGGTCTATGCAATGAAGAGTTTAATTAAAAGCAAGGATGACCCCACACATAGAGGAAATAGAAGTTAACCGTTGCCCTGCTTATTGGTCCTAGTTGCATAACACTGAGGGTATGAATGGGGGTGTGCTCTACAGGCGAGAATTATTAAATCTGGGGGACTGTTCTGTAAGAGCAGCCAGGCTCTGTGCTAGGTGCTTCATCTTGTTCTTCCAGTAATCCAACAAGAGATACAACTATTATTCTTAGTTTTCTAGAAGGAAAAGCCGAGGCTCGGAGAGCTCAAGGAGACTTCAGATCAGCAAACATGTACAGATGCAAAGCCCAGAGGGAGGCTTATGGCACTGGCATGACCCAAGCTCTTTTTTCTTCCCATAAAGGTTTACAGCTGGTGAAATTGCTGGCTTTGGAGTAACTTCTTTCCAGAATATTCTCCAGCCTTCCGCATCAGTAGCTGTGACTCCAGTGAGTTCTTGGTGAACACTTTCTTGTGGGCTCTGGTTACACCCTGGGGGACTGGCTGGGTTCCTACAGGCAGGCAAAGTGTTGTGGAGAGTGGGAAAGAGTATCCAGCGTGATGCCTGTGTAGAATGGAGAGGCCCTGCCAGTTGGCTGCCTAACTCAGTAAACTTCCTTTGGCTAAGTTCATGAAGATAGGGCAAGGCAAACAGGTGATGACTTTGACAAGAAGTTCACCTGAGTGCTCACAAGGAGGAGTCTAGCATACTCATCAACCATCTGTTCTAAGGAGGGTCCAGACCCCCGACCCCAACCCATGAAAGGCATTGTGGGTGGCATGGACACCCTGCAGATCACAGAAGGGAGTCATCTAGCACATGAAGAGGTTCATCGAATGACATCTGGGAGGTGACTATTGAGCAGTGGTCAGGTGCAGCTTTGCATGCCTGCATCCTTTCCAAAGTTCCTGAAGCAAGCTGGAGTGTGGATGGACCAAAGCCCTGTAAGCATTTAATGTGGAGGGAACTTTAGGTTGTAGAGGAGAAGCAGAGGCAGGCAGCCTCCTTAGGCTTGAAGGTACCGGCCAGACTTGTGGCAAGACGGAGTCTAGACTCCATCCTATGGGCAGTAGCAGGGGCAGCCTGAAGGGTTTGAGAGTAGACAATCTATGGGGTGATGGTGGAGACTGGTGGCTATGAGACATGAAAGAGAGGACAATGCCATGAAGAGCAGCTCTGAGGAATTGAGCATGTGCACAGTGTGCTAATGTATGGTAGATCGAAGGTTACAGAAGCTCATGTCTAGCAGGGGCCAACACTTCCTGCCTCTGGTTCTGGCATCCCAAGGACTGATGCATCCCCAGGAAGAGGCTGAGTAAGCTTTTCTCAGAGATTCTTTAGAAACTGTTTTCTGGGGGACTGGGGAGATAGCTTATTGGTTAAGAGCACTTGTTCTGGCAGAAGACTCAGGTTTTATTTCCCAGCACACACATAGTAGCTCACAACTATCAGTGACTCTAGTTCCAGGGCATCTGATGTCTCCTCTGGCCTCTGTGGACACTACATTGCAAGCGGTACACATACATGGGCAAGACATTCACACACATAAAATTAAAAAAAAAAAAAAAAAAAATCTAAAAGGCCGGAGAGATGGCTCAGTGGTTGAGAGCACTGCTGCTCTTCCAGAGGTCCTGAGTTCAATTCCCAGCAACCACATGGTGGCTCACAACCATCTGTAATGGGATCTGATGCCCTCTTCTGGTGTGCAGGTGTACATGCAGATAGAGTACTCATATACATAAAATAAATAAATAAATCTTTTTTAAAATCTAAAATGAAATTTAAAACTGCTTGCTAACGATTGTCTGGAGAATTGTAAGGTTGGAAGATGCATGTCAGAGGAAGCCTGGATGAATCCAGCTGGGCTCGGATGGGAAGGAGTTTACACCACAAGTTTGGCATGTGTAGGCTCTCAGATCACTCTCAGGATACACTGAGACCCAGCAGCGGGCTCAACTGACCAGAAATAGGCTGGTTGAGGGTTGAGAAAAGAGAGATGTGGGCATTATGGACCAGAGAGCTGAAGATCACAGACAGGAGGGACAGTGCGTGTTAATGCTCACCTAAAGGATGGTGTTAGGGCAGAGAGAGAAAGGGGAGACAGGGGAAAGAGGAGCAGAGGGCACACTGGCTTTGTCCCGAGTGTGTACGTTGTATCGTCCATGTTCCAAGTTTGTCATCCTCTGACCTTTCAGCCTTGACTGCATATGCCTAGAAACCTGTCCGCTTACCCTCTGCCCCCCCACAGGAAGCTGTGCCTGACCTTCCCTTGATGATCTCTGAAGCATCACATATACGCCTTTCACCACCCTCGTCAGGTGGGACTGTGCTTACATTTTCTTATGTGTCACACCTCCTTAGACTCTAAAGTTTAGAGTGAGTTTGAGGAATGCAACTCAGGAGGGGTTCTGTGAGCTAAACCCATCCAAAAGGAGACCCAAGAAGAGGGAAATCTGCCATGGGAGGTTCTGCTCTGAGTCAAACTCACTCTGAGGTTGGAGGGTATACGGTAACAAATGAGCGCACTGCCAATGGTCTGTCTTCCTCTCCAGTGCATGCTCCCCCACCCCCACGGAGCTCTGTTACACACTGTAACACAGACACTGAGGTTCAGGGAAACTGCCCACGGCCTGCAGCTGTGACAGTTTGAACACGAGTTTAGGATCCATGTTTGATCTCCTCTCAAAGTCTCCTGTCTCCCCAGCACTCCACTCTGGTGCTCTGTAAGCTTGGTCTGTGGGACTAAGTAAGTCGTCTCCAGAAAGGTCCATCCAGCCTGAGGAGCGTGCGCTGTTTGTCTCTTGCCCAGCATTCTGTCAGGGTTCCTGGCACAAGAATCTGATAACTTATGTAAACTCTTAGGGCGTGAGCCCTGACGTCAGGGCCCAGCTCCTCCTCTGTTAGTGTTTCCTAATTGGTATTATCCTAGCAGTTGCTTTAGATAGACTTTTAATTACATAATGAATTATTCTCCAAACAGGTCATTGTGTTATGGCTCAGCCATGTGTGGGGCAGAGAGCCGGCTGAAAGGGACTGTTCAGGATGAGCTGACATTCTTCCCCTGACAGCGTGCCTCTGCATTTTTCCGTGGTGACTGCAAGATGGATTTTGGGACTTGAGTGGCCTGTGGGGATAACACATGAATATGTGGGCCACAGAGAAACAGCTGCGCCATTTTGCTTCTGGTGGAACGGAGAAAGCGGAGTGCGTAAGAAACCTTGTTTTGCAATGTGTTTCAAAATAAAGGCTTTCATAATAACCACGGCTGCAGAAACAACTGTTGTTGTGAATAGCTTCCTGGAAAGCAGAGGCCTCCGTGACAGTTGGGATTGAAAAGGCCAGGGCAACTTACAAAACAGGTTTAACCCAGTCAAAACTTAGCATTGCTCCACACACAAGCATGCCTGCACATCTTCCTGATCTGCCCAGGAACTTGAGGCTTCTGTGTCAAGGTCTGGGGCAACATATGGGGTCGTGATAGATTCCAAGTTCTCCTCTATTCCCACATCTGTGGTGGAAGAAGAGTGGCCAGAGGTGGCTTCTTCTGCATCATTGCCTTCTGGCCATAACCCACTGGGCCAGGCATGCAGACTCAGCAAAGGTGGCCTCTTATATGCTGGGAGATGCTCCACGAAGGGTGCTTCACTGCAGGGTGCTAGGACTTGGTATGCATTCAAAGCCTTTGGTTGGTGTGGTACCCAAAGGAGATCAATTCCTGCAGGTAGCCAGAGGAGGTCAAGAGTGTTAGAAGCAATGCTGAGCTGGCAGAGTGGCAGGGACAATTAGGAAAGTAGCCAACAGCAAGTACAGGTGACTGGGACAGCCTCTGGACCTGTTCAACTTCTCATTCTTAGCCATGGAGGTGGTGCTGTGGGCATCACAGACAAGCAAGGAGCAGATTCTGCAGCGGGAATCACCAGTGTTGGCCTGGCCTCCTTCCCACCCTCATTGAGATTTTAGGTCAGGGATGATGGTGTCAGAAGGAAGCACAGGGGAGGGTGGAGGCTGGGGCTCTTGGCAGCCCCAGGAGACCCGGTTTCCAAAGCAGAGTTTCCCACAGAGGTGGAAGGACACGGTTCTGCTTCGGATTTGGAAAGGGCCTTGCTGCATTTTTCCAATGTTGGTTCAACGAAACTCAAAACTGTTTTTCCTAACCCTCTCTTCCCTTCATTTTTTAAGTCACTCTGTATGCGCAGAGAGAGGCGGGACATGTGCTTTTCATTCTTTCACCTCTGAAGTCACCACCCTCTCTCCCTGAGAAGTCCAAAACCTTTGGAGACATTTAAGCCCTTTCACCCCCTCTTTAAATGAGGACCCCGCATGCTGCTGAAAACAAATGAATGCGGAGGGTTTCAATCAAGACAAAAAGCATTCCTCCCGGCCCTGTTCCCAGTGCAGTCAAGGGCAACCTGAGCAGCAGCCGCATTCACAAAGAGGTGAGGCCTGGGAGAAGTCAGCGCCTGTGTGTAGACAGTGTGGGCTGCTGAGGAGAGCACTGGGGTGTCAAGTTGTAAAATTGTCAAAGGTTGACCTGTGTTCTGTGCCTTGTGGCTGGGCCATGCACTCCTCAGCCCTAGGAGTGGAGGCCGGCGTCTCCTGCACTAGCTGCACTTGACCCAGGCCACAGGGGACCTCAGTGTCAACCTGTGTCTTGAGGCAGTGATAGAAAGGCAGTTTGGCAGGGGTGCTGGACTGGGCAGCAAAGAGGATGAACTTTGTACACAACCGTTTATTCATTCATTATTCATTCATTCATTTATTCTGGACCAGCCCTATGACAAACTGGAGAAGAGGCTCTTGGGAGGAAAAAAAAGGCTGTGCTCCCCGAACAGTACAGAGCTAAGGATACCTGAGCTCAAATCCCAAGTCTGCCATTTATCAGCCAAGGGACTGTGGGCTAGTTGCTTTTGCTTCCGTGGCTGCCCTATCACCATTTGAGAGGTAGGGATAACGATACGGCCCAGGCATTGTGGTTTCTGATGATGTATGGGTGTGTGTCTGCCTTGATTTAACCTGAATGGCACTCAGCAAACATTCTTCAAATGTCTCCTGGTGTCAAGAATTCTGTGTATATGAATGAAGCTATGCAATGCCCCATACTTGCTCTAAAATAACAGTAGAGTTAGCGTAGTGGCCTGGGGCACATCAGGAGCATGATAACCGCAGCTGACAACTGTTAAAGTTGAGCAGTGAGGGCATAGGGGTTTTTTGCACAATTAATCATTTCTGATTTTCTTCTGAAAATCTTTATAAGAAGAAGAAACATTTTCCACAATAAAAGTTATGTATGCAGATGTATGCATAATAAATATGAATATAGATGTGTATGATAGAGTAGATTTATAGCAGAACATCACTGCCTATGGTGTGTAGGATGCAGGACATATGTGGATTCTCTCTCCTTCTCTCTCTCTCTTTTTTTTTTTTTGGAGACAAGTTCCATGTACCCTGGCTGTCCCAGAACTTGCTATGTAGACCAGTCTGGCCTCAGACACACAGAGATCTGCCTGCTTCTGCCTCCCAGCTGCTGAGATTAAAGGTGTGTGCCTAGCACATCAGGCTGCATATGGGATTTTAATTGATGGATGGATGAATTTTTGTTTTAAATGTGGTTATAGCAAGTGATGTGGGCCAGGAAAGCACAAAGGACTCCTTTCTGAGATAAAGGTGAGTAGAAAAACTGAACGGATTTGATGAGCAGAGTTAGAGGGTGGTGGCAGCGGGAGGGTTATGTGGTTGTAGCCGATCTGTGGAGGAAGAACATTCTCATCAGGGCCTTGGAAACACCACTAAGGCACCATGAGGAAAGGATCCTGTTTGTTCCTATAGTGCACACTGTGTCAGCCTTGTGGAGTCATTCATCTAGACTGTTCAGCATAGAAAGTCACAGCAGCAGAAGGCAGCAATGAGACTGGGAACTTTGTAAACATAAAAGCCTCGATTCAACTGTTAACCTTTCACGTAATGGCCGGGAGACATCTGACCGGTGACTTTCCTGCTCTGCCTCATTTCCTCACCTGCCAGCCTGGGATGTCACCACACAGCTTAACATGCCCTGTGAGAATTGGATGAGAAGGCCTGTAGTGCCCTGGTACAGCACCTGGCAGGCAGCAGGTGCCCGTCAGTGGTAATGCACCTTGAAAAAGAGATAGGACAAGCTAGGGCCACGGAGTCTAGCCACAGGCCCTTAATTCTGCATCAGGGCAGCTTTACCTACCCTTTAGGCATGATTCCATTAGTATATTATCTGTTTGCTTTGGTGTTTGCCTGGTCTGTGGCTTTAGAAATGAGGATGCTAGGCAGGTAGGTACCCTGTGAGTAGCCAGGAGGGGCTTCTCAGTTGTTGAAACCAACATGACATCCGTTGGGGCTTTCCCCAGTCACACCATTGGTTCAGTAAATTCCATTTTAAACAGCTCCCAGTTCGTCAAGTTGAAATCCACTGCCAGTAATTCATGGCTTAGTTTTTCTGTCAAGACTCCTTTGTGGCAGGGACCATGCTAAGTTCTCCACATTCATTTTCTGATATGCTAGCATGACAGCCACCAAGATCCTCTGTCACAGCTGAGGAAAGTGACACTGGAAGGACACAGTGACTTCCCAAGGGCTCCAGAGAAAGCAGGTGGCTGGACCTGCATGGGGCCAGGTGTGATTGTAAAGCTTACGGGCCCCATAACAGGGTCCCACTAGCCCTCTAGCTGTATGTCTTTTGTTTTTTTCTTTGTAGTCCTGTGGATTGGACCTAGGGTCTTATGCATGCTGGACAAGGGCTCTACTATTAAATTTCATCTAAAGTAGCCCTTTGTATTTGTAAAGGATGCACTGTGTTCAGTAGGACCAGCATATCCCTTCTCCCAGACTGTAGATCTAGTACTGAGATGGTATGAGTTCCAATCAGAACAGTTTTTGTTTTGTTTTGTTTTGATGATTTTAAAAAGATTTATTTTTTTTATGTATGTGAGTATATTGTCATTACCTTTGAACAGACCAGAAGAGGGCATCAGATCCCATTACAGATGGTTGTGAGCCACCATGTGGTTGCTGGGAATTGAACTCAGGACCCCTTAACCTCTGAGCCATCTCTCTAGCCCTTGATGATTTTTTTTCAGTCTTTGTGGTTGGTGTGTGTGTGTGTGTGTGTGTGTGTGTGTGTGCGCGCGCATGTGTGTGACTGCAGGTGTACACATGTCATGGTGTATGGAAGTCAAAGGGCTTCTTTGGATGTTGCTCCTTGCTTTCCACATTGCTTGAGACAGGATCTCTTGCCCCTGCGGCACACCCAGGCTAAGTGGCCCAACAAGTTTCTGAAGCTTCTCCCTTGTACTTCATCCCAGGAACTCTGGGGTTATAGGCAGGCTCCTACTGCTTCCAGCCTCACGTAGATTCTGGGATTATAGGCAGGCTCCTACTGCTTCCAGCCTCACGTAGATTCTGGGATTATAGGCATGCTCCTACTGCTTCCAGCCTCAAGTAGATTCTGGAGGTCCAAATTCATGTTTGTTTGTGAAGCAATTTACCCACTGAGATACCACCCCAGCTCTGATTTTTTTGAGATAGGAAGGTTTGTTTTTTTTTTTTTTAATGTATGTAGGTATCTGCTTGCATATATGTCTGTACACCATGCATGTGCCTGGTGTCCACAGAGGCTAGAAGAGGGTATCAGATACACTGGGTTGTGAACTGCCATGTGGCTGCTGAGAATAGAACCTGAGTCCTCTGGAATGGCAGCTAGTCTTCTACAGTAAGACATTTTTCCTGTCCCATTGTCTTGTAATCAGTGTAGCCCAGATTGGCCTTGAATTCATAGCGATCCTTCTTGCCTCAAACTCCTAAGTCCTGGGACTGCCGGTGTGCTCCAGCACACCAATCTTGCATTAGGCAATCTTGTAGGCACATCTTCCTGGTGGAGAGGATGCTGACCAGAGCATGCTGCAGCCTGGTCGAGCCATGGTTCTTCCTAGAGTTTAGAGACTGTTAGACATTTGCACTTGAAAGTGCAATGCTGTGCACATCTTCAGAGGAGAGGTAATGACAAGCAGTCTTTGAACATTTGCAAATTGTATTTTTAGGTCGAAAGGACCTTCCTTTTTAATGTATTAGGGTGTAGGGATGGAAAACATATGCCTTGGATTCTGTCACTGGTGCCCGGAATCCCAATGATAGTGGTTGAGTTTCACGGTAGTCTGTTAACAGATTTTCAAATAATTTTCCACTAATCCAGCAGTTCTTGCAGCTACTTTGAGGCATCTGGCATTTTGAGAGAGAGAGAAAAAAAACTTGCCCATAGTTAGACAGGGTAATGTCCATTAATTGAATTAGTCTAATGTGGATTGGATCATCTCCTAAAAGGGAAAAAAGTGTTGGTAAATCTGGCAATTACATCAGGGGATACTCAGCAAATGCGAGTATGATCAGATGGAGGGGCAGGTGTGCCAGTGTGCATGTTGTCCTTTACATCAGGGGATACTCAGCAAATGCGAGTATGATCAGATGGAGGGGCAGGTGTGCCAGTGTGCATGTTGTCCTTTTTCAAGAGTTCCCACAAGGCTTCGCAGCATTTGGGGTATGCTGTCATGACTCCAAGCTTCCTCTAAGTGACTGCTTCCAGCCCCCTACTCCATGTCTACTTCACTGCCATTAATTAAGGCAGTTTCTTTTCTTAGTGGCAGATTTGGCTTTGGAAGTCCCAAATCTCAGATCAATGAAGACTATTTAGGTAATTGATCCAGCAATTGATTACTATAATATTCCTACATAAGAAGCAACCACAGAACACCAGGGGCATACACTAATATTGCACAGTTCACAAATCTTTGGGGATTCAGTGGCTCTGGGCCGAGTTTTGCTGATCTTGGCTAGGATTTCTTCTGTGTCTGCTGACTGATCTTGGCCAGGGTTGTGCAGACATCTAGGATGCATCTGGGTGATGCCACCCTAAGATGGGCTATCTGAGGGACTTGACTCTGTCTTGTCTTTGTACAAAAAGGAACAAGGTCCCTTGTGTAAGTTCATTTCCAGTGTATTCATTACTTCTGCCACCATTCTGTTGGCCCCAATGCCATGAGGTAAATAACACAGGAAAAAGTGAATTGTGGTCTCTTTTTAATAATCTACCACACCGAGTAAATTATGGGGCTTGTTTATTGTTTCTAAGTGTGTTATGGCCTCAGAATCCTGGCAGTGATGTGGGTGAACTGCTCAGATAGGCATCATGGACAGTGTTTCACAAGGACCAGTTCTAATGTGATAACAACATCCTTAGGGGAAAGGAGCATCCCCTGAGATGACTGAGGTGACTGCAGTTCTGCCATGTATCATATATTTGTATAAGTAGTGCTCTAAATCATGCAAGCTAGGTAGTCAGTCATATGTATGTATTACCACAGCTGTATACATATATCCATATCTCCATTTACACATATAGACATGTTAGTCAGGTGCTGAATCACTGAGCTCCCCAGCCCTCCTGTTTGGATACAGTGCTGAGAGACTATATTTGACATGTCGGATTGAACTAAATTGGACTGAAAGTCTTACATTTTCCTTTCCATATGATATGCTGGCCTCCAGCCAGCAAGTTGCTTTCTGTTTCTCTCTGTAGCAGCCAAAGAGCACCCCTCACATCTCTGGCTTCATTGGCAGACTGAAGGACCCTGTGTGGGGTGGGATTAAATAGAGTACTAGATTGCTTTGTCATCTGCCTGCTGTTCCAAGCCCTATCTTCTGAGCACCCTTCTGTGCTGTGTGTTAGGTTTTGGAAGTGTAGGGACAAGCAGGAGGAGTGAAGGAAGTGGGGTGGGAGCAGGGACACAAGGAAGTGACCCAGATTTCTGCAAGTCACAGGTATACACGTATACATGTGTGTACATGAGTGCACACAGACACAAACATGAGAGAGAGACAGAGAGACAGAGAGACATGAGGTACTGCATGAAGGGCTGGGATGGCAGGAGGGATTCCCAGTAGGGCAGATATTTGAACCATAAACCCTCAGGCAGATCAGAGCAGTTGGCATATGCACAGTTGTGAGACCACAGACCCACATAGGACAGGACACGACAGAACTACTACAGAGAAGCCAAAAGGGTTGGGATTGTGTGGGGGGATGGGAAGGGGACAGGATTAGATGGGCTGGGAGGGCAGGTTGTGGTGGAATCCACTGAGATCTGGCAGGGCTAGCACAAAGTACACGGAGAGAGAGCAGGGTCTAGTGGAGGAGGAGGAGGAGAGATGGCCGGAAAGAATGCTGACAAGGATGAAGACTGTTCAGAGTCAAGGTGCCTTCTGCTTTGAAAAGAAAAGGGTATATAGAATGTGTGTGTGTGTGTGTGTGTGTGTGCGCGCGCGCACGCGCGCGCAGAACAGTACACCATGCAGAGTGCCAGATAGATGCCAGATGGACCTGGGATTGAAATATTTCACCGATGTGTGCTTTTGGTCAAGTCACTTAACCTCTCTGAGACTTACATTTTTAATCTATAAAGTAGCACAAATACACTGAAAAGTCTTTGTGGCTATGAAATATATAATTCTGAGCATGAAACTAAATAAATATAGCACCTAGCCCATTCTAAGTGGTCAGTTAACCACGGTAGTTAAGTGAGGGAGAAATAGTTTGGGGAGACATGGTCCTGGGGATGATGATAGCCAGGTGTGATCACTTATGAATGTCCCGAGCCTGAGAGGAGTGGCTTTGCTCATGGGAATGCCCAAAGCTGATTGAGCATAGAGGACAAGGGAGGAAAGTCAGCTGTGCGTGTGCGCGCATGTGCACACATATGCATGCGAGAACGTGTTCCTTGCACGATGAACTGTGTGATCAGATGATTTAACAATCTTCTGTGTCCCAACTCTATATTTTACCCTCAAACCTCAGTCTGAAGCAGAGAGATATCCGGGGTGGCCTCTGGTCTTGCTCACAGTGAGGTCAGTTGAGACTGCTAGAGCAGTAAGTCCAGGTGGCTAGCTCGCCACTCAGTTAAGCATACCCATGAATAGTCAGTTACTCTTTCCTTTCAGAAGGCCCAGGGAACAGAACAGCTGCTCCCCTGGCTTTATCTCTGTGAATATGGATGGAGCCTAGTGCTTGAAGAGGGCAATGAGGTCTGTGAGAAGGGGAGTAAACCTGAGGGTTGGAGATGCCCCAAGACAAGAGAGGAACAGATACCTTAGCTTAAAGGACCTTGGGGCAAGCAGCACCAGCAGCACCAGCAGCACCAGTGTTAGCATTCCTGTGTAGTTTCAATGCTAGTCTCACCAAATCTTTAAGTTCTTCCAGGTCTGGCCAGTGCCCTTGTTCTACCAGCTCTACCCCATAAGACCATGGCATGCACAGACACTGCCAGGCCTCATACCTGTGCTCAAAATCACCCCCTTATGCAAAGATCATGGTATGAAATATTTTTAAAGAACATCAGTCAAATGTGTGTCCTGGGAAGCCTGAGAAAGTTTCCTGAGGGCAGCAAGAACCCTTCCCTTTTCCCATGCCTTCCTGAGCACCTGCTCTGCTTGGCCATGGGCAGTACCCAGTGCTCAGGGCTCAGGGCTCAATGATCAGTGCTCAGTGCTCAGGGCTCAGGGCTCAGGGTTCAGGGTTCAGGGCTCAGGGCTCAGGGCTCAGGGCTCAGGGTTCAGGGTTCAGGGTTCAGTGCTCAGGGCTCAGGGTTCAGGGTTCAGTGCTCAGTGCTCAGGGCTCAGGGCTCAATGATCGGTGCTCAGTGCTCAGTACTCAGTGCTCAGGGTTCAGGGTTCAGTGCTCAGTGCTCAGGGCTCAGGGCTCAGGGTTCAGGGTTCAGGGTTCAGTGCTCAGTGCTCAGTGCTCAGTGCTCAGGGTTCAGGGTTCAGTGCTCAGTGCTCAGGGCTCAGGGTTCAGGGTTCAGGGTTCAGTGCTCAGTGCTCAGGGTTCAGGGTTCAGGGTTCAGTGCTCAGTGCTCATTGCTCAGGGCTCAGTGCTCAGGGCTCAGGGCTCAGTGCTCAGGGCTCAATGATCAGTGCTCAGTTCTCAGTGCTCAGGGTTCAGGGTTCAGTGCTCAGGGCTCAGGGCTCAGGGTTCAGGGTTCAGTGTTCAGTGCTCAGGGCTCAGGGCTCAGGGCTCAGGGCTCAATGATCAGTGCTCAGTGCTCAGGGTTCAGGGTTCAGGATTCAGTGCTCAGTGCTCAGGGCTCAGGGCTCAGTGCTCAGTGCTCAGGGTTCAGGGTTCAGTGCTCAGTGCTCAGGGTTGTTGGGGGTACCTGAAGAAGGGATCACCCTTAGGAGTGAGGTTGCTGGGAGGAGAGAGACTGTGCTGAAAGATTAGAGTAGAAAGATTTGGCTAATTAAAAAAAATAATTAAACAGGCACAGAAAAGCCACACATATTTGTGGGTGCCATGTAGTACTTCGATGCATGTTAAATCAGGCCAAACACGTTTAATCAATATTTATTATCAGTTTTTAGTGAAACACTCACAATCTTTCACGTGCTGCTTGACTATAAAGCATACTGTTATTATCGACAGTCTCCCACCAGAGCACGCCAGGACCATTTACACCCCTCTGTAACTTTGTACCCATTGATAAACTCCTAGTTGTGTCTCCTCTACTCTCTCTCCGTTCTTAGGTAACCACCACGCTACTTTCAACTTATGTAAGATCAACGTTTTTTGTTTTTTTTTTTAACTCCACATACAAAATTGTGTGGTGCTTATCCTTCTGCACCTGGCTTGTTTCATTTAACATGACAATCCAGTTCCATCATGTTGTCATAAATGGTATCTCTTCCTGATCTTAGGAAGGGAAGGATTAATATAGATGATTCATCCACAGACATGCACTCACAATTATCTGTACTTGGCATTTGCCCACCCACGAGTCTCTGCATGCATTAACATACTTTCTTGGAGGGGAGGGGATGGAGGGGAGCTTTTCGGACCAAAGTGAAAGCAACACAAATCTATGGGTATTTACATATTCAGAAGGCAGTTTGATTGCATAACCATTTAGCAAAACAACAGTAGATTACCCACAGGGCCTCTGATCTTCCCAGTCACTGGTTTTTGCCATGCTGCTAGTGCCCAGAATGTCCCTCCTATAGGGAAGGCCTCATATCCCGTCCAAAAGTGGTATGTTACTGCCCTCTGCTTAATTATTATGCTACCTTTGCTCCAGTGGATACATCTTGTCAGAATAGTCACATGTAGGAGCCAGTGCTGGATGAGATCATTGAAGTATCTTCTGGTCTTGATTATGTCAGCTAGCAGGGAGAGAGTTTGAGGTCAGTTGTCTTATATCCTACATCCAAAGTGAGTAGTGTCTTTGATAGTAGAAATAATACCATCTAGTACTGGAAGGCAACCAAGAGAATAGCAATTGTCTGCACTGGTTTTGGTGCCTATGTGGCCTCTCCAATCTAGAACTCATAGGGAGGTATCCCATGGCTGGGACTGGATTTTCAGTTCATAGCCCAGGTCTTCTGGGAGTGGTGATGTCCACCCAAGCAGGATAATTCTGTTCAGACTCTTTATATATCATGTTTAGTTGGCTCTCAAGCTTGCAGATCTCATAAGGCATCTTCCTATCTCTAACCTACCTCCTGCCCCCATCTTTCCCATCTCCCTGTCTACACTTAACTTTTAATCCCGAGACTGTCGCTTCATTTTTCATGCCACCTGTGTTCCACTGTCTCTTCTGATTGTTTTTCCCTTGGGTTGGGCATTTCATGCATCTGTCCTTCCTGTTGGTTCAGCTTTCCATGACCTGCACCATTTCTCCATTTCTCCATACCTTCTGTTCTTGCCTGGTGTTCTTTGTTCTCCCCTCACTTCAGTTGACCCCTCACTTCAGTCCAGTGTATTCCTTCTAGTATCCACTTTAAAGTTGGCTCAGTGGTCATAAATTACCGCAATCTGTTTTTATTTCTCTGTCAATTTTAACTTATAGTTTTGCTGGGTATAATAGCAGTTGTGGCCTTTGAGAACTTGGAATACATTCTGTCAGGAACTTCTGGAATTTATCAGTTTTTATTGAATAAATAGGTGATATTCTATTGGGCCTGCCTTATGGTGACTTAAACTTTCTCTCTTGCAGTTTTCAATACCCCCTTTTAATTTTTATCATTTTAGCCATAATATATCATTGGGAGTTTCTTTCTGGTCCTGTCTGTTTGGTGTTCCATAGGCCATTTATACTAGGTAGAACATCTGTTTCTCTGGGTTTGGTATCTTTTTTTTCCATATGATTTTATTTAAAACATCTTCTATATTTTCTTCTATGCCTATGATCTGAAGGTTAGGTTTTTTATGGTATCCCAAAGGTCTTCCATGTTCCATGAATATATTTTTGTGTTTGTCATTGACCTTTATTGAATGGTCCAGTCATCCTCCAACCCCTATCCTTGGAGGAAATGTTTCAGTTGTGAGGAAACAGCCATACAACAGGAGGCACCAGAGACAAGATGTTCCCAAGGATCCACCCTCAATGACTTATCTCCTCCAGTGGAGGCCTGCATTCTAAAGTTTCTAATACCTTCCAAAATAGTGCCACACACTAGGGACCTAGATGAACTTGTACAGGATATTACATAGTCATTCAATCTGATTCAGGCTGATCAATAACACGGGGATGTCATACTCTTAGGCAGAGACTATATAAGTCTTCTGCAACAGCATCTGCCTGACAGCCCTGAAGAATGTACCATGCATACACAGAGGGCCATTTCCAATGCTTATATGATGGGGAAATTCAGTATCACTAGTCAATCAACATTTCTCAGTTTGCTCTCTTGAGTACTAAGGAGACAGTACTGAGACAATTCTGTTTGTTGGCACACAGAGATCTTCCCAGTCTGTCTTCTGATAAATTTTAGCCCAAAGAGTTCACCTAGAATTTGTGCTGGATCAGATTCCTTATTTGGCAGTAAAACTTTTTGAGTCAGCCATCACATTTTGGCTTCAAATAATCTTATTTTTATTTCAACACCAAGCATATCTTTCACTGCTTTTGCTGAGCCAAATGTGTTGACCTTGTTGGCTGGGGGTTAACAAAAGTCTCCAGCAGGTGATGTATGGCTGTAAGTCCACAGTTGTGAAACAAGAGCAAAATTAGCTCAGATTTATATGCCACAGATAGTAGTGCACATTTATGGCCTGTCTCTGTGATATTGTTTCTTTTACCTTATATTACTATGCAATCCCAAGAGACCTGAACATCGTGAAGAGCATCACACTGTTTCTTATGATTTGAATCTGAAGTGTTTCCCATGGGCCCGTGCACTGAGGGCTTGTTCTCCCATTTGTGATGTGGTTATGAAGGTTGTAGTCTTGAAGAGGTGGGACCTGCCTGGAAGAGGTAGGTGTGGTCCTTTAAATGTTATAGCCACCTGGGGTTCTAGTTTGTGTTCTCTGCCGCCATGTGAACAAGCTTGTGTCACATGCTCCCATTGCCATAGCTGGGCCCACTCCACCATGTCTTCCCCACTGTGAGAGACTGAAATCCCTCTGAAGCTGTGAGCCAAACAACCTGGTTCATCTCTTAAATCATTTATGTAGACTTTCATTGCAGCAACCAGGGCAGTAGCGGTAGTGTCATATTGATGAGAGGGCAGATGAGCAAGTGGGGGCAAGTAGACTGGAGCTGCAGCTATGCTGCTTATTCCCTGTAGAGATTGGGGTATAGCTCATAAAGATTCAGAGCCTCCATGTCTATGGAAATTGTGGGGTTCAATGGCCAGAGCATGCTGAAATCCACCCTTCAAAGAACAACTAGGCCCTCTTCTGCCTTCTAACAAAAACATCATAATCCTTGGTTGGTTCTAGAACTAATGCATGCCCCATCTGAAAAGACTTGCTTGATTCAGTTATGCAGGATAGGGACAGTTGATAGCTTTTAGTGGGTCCAATAGCATGAAAACTCTTTGACGCGTGTGGGATCAATTTGGTAAATCCTGTGGCACTGGCAACTAGAAACCAGTGGCCAGAGGCTGCAGAATGCAGAATGGCTAAGTAACTGTCATTTGGCTGTCTAATACCTTTTTAGCATCTCGAGCCAGACTTCACCATGATCTGGGGTTCATGGTAGACAGAGCTCATACCTGATTCCAGATTCCCATTCACCACCCTGTCTAAATACTACTGGGAGACTCACTACCTGTGTAAATGTGTATCCTTAAAGCAAACTGTTCGCAGCTGTTTACTAGTAGCTTTGCAGTGCCTCTGTGAAGAAATGCTGGCAGGAGACTGCTTTTCTCCTGGATGGATAAGAAAACAGGTGAAGTAGATTCAGACATTAAGGGCCTTCTAAGGCTCAGTCAGTCATTCATATCTGTATACACCAATGATTAATTGAGAACTCATCTAGAATGGATTGAATACTCCTTTGGCACCAAAGGATCATGGAAGGTAGCTTTCCCCCAATCTCCACAGAGAACAAGTATCATAGTGACACCTCCAGACATATGCTAGGGACACAGAGGGGATGGCTGGGAAGACAGTCCATTAGGCCCAGACTCCTTTCCCATTAGTATTGCCCTGTTTTCAAAGAACTCTTGGTTTAGGGTGGTGGTAGAAGTCGGGGTGTGTGTGCGAAGGTTGACAGCTAATTCTCACAGTGTAAAATAAGTCCTAGCAGAATCCCAAGTGCAGGGTGCTGGATAAACTTGGAATTGACTGACCCAGAGGAAGAAGAGGTGGGTGGCAACAGGGGAGATGCATACAGGACAGACCAGAGGACATGCTGAACTGGAGTCAGGGACACAGAGGGCATGGCTGGGAATTCATTTCAGTCCTTCAGGCTGGCTCCTTTCCTATCAGTAGGTCTTGTTGGAGGGACAGCTGTCCCCTGAGCCGCTGCAGTAGGCGAGTCCCTTTCCCATTTCATTAGGGAGGTTTGTATTCAGATTCATGTCCTAAGCCCCAATAAGTCTCTTACTTAGTTGGGGAAGCGGCAAATCAAGATGACATTTCAAACGCTGTGGCTCAGTCTGTTCCTGGAGGAACAACTAAATCCTCACCCATATTAAATACCTTCTCAAAAGCAGCGGCTGGGCCATTTAGGAAAATTAAAAGGAAAGAGAGGGATGGAGAATGGGGAGATTAAAAGCAAGTGTAATAGTGTTTCCAGTCCTGTGGCAATTACAAGACCTCACATATGGCCTTTCACTTTATCCCCTCCCACCCCCCACCCCCCCACCCCCTGCTTGTCTTATCCTGCATCTGCACCCACTCAGAGGCCTGGTCATTATGAAAGTGTTTTTGCAAAAAAAAAAAAAAAAAAAAGGACTCAGGTTTCTGACTCTCTGTCATCAGGCCAGCCAGGTACTTAGCTGGTGGCTGGTCCAAGACTGCATGTCTCCCAGTAGACGTTCTGTGGAGCCTTAGCACCAGAAAGAAAAAAAAAAAAAGAAATGCAGCATGGAGAGATTTCTGTAAGGCAGCAGGTTTCAAGGGTTGTCTTCACTCAAGAAAAACAAAGGAACTGGCTTCCAAGCCAGGGAAAGATCAGTTACCTTTACTATTGCTCATGTAGCACTAATCTAGAACACCCCAGTCCCATTGGTTTTTGTTTTGTTTTGTTTTGTTTTTTGTTTTTTGTTTTTCTGATTGGATTAACAAGCTGAGAAAGGGGAACACATCACCACTGTGAAGGAGGCAGGAGAAAGTGTATATGCACCCTCAATGGGAGCATAGGATAGTGCTGACTGTCTGGAGTATGCTTAGGCTGAGTGTGTCAAGGATTTCAATGTTTATGATAGATTCAAAAGCCACTGCAATGGTTGGCATGCTCATTCTTCTAAAATGAAGTCCTCAAGAAAAATCAGAAATATGGGCAAAGAATAGACATGAACATGTTAATATTATACATGAAGTGTAACATCTAGGATGATAGAGAATAAGAACCCATCAATGGTGTAGGTCAGTGATAAAGTGTCAGGGGTTTTCCTGGTGTGGGCAAGGTTTTGGCTTTGATTACCAGCACTAGGCTATGGTGTGTGTGTGTGTGTGTGTGTGTGTTAAGTAGGTAGAAAGGTAGGTAGGTAGGTACGTAGGTAGGTAGATAGATAGATGATATATAGACGATATACAGATAGATGGTAAATAGCTACATGGGTAGATAGATAGATGATAGATAGATTATGGATATTCCTGGTTATCATCTTGACTACATCTGGAATAAACTACAATCAAGAAATGGAGGGCACACCTATGATCCAGATCTTGAGGCTAGAAGACACAGGCTTCTGATCTGGATCTTGGCATGAGATGACACATGCTTTTGATCTAGACCTTGAGGCATAGTGGCCATGAAAAGCTTAGGCCCAGGCAAAGTGGTACACACCTTTAATCACAGAAGACAGAGGCAAGCAGATCTCTGAGTTCAAGGCCAGCCTGTGACAGAGTAAATTCCAAGCCTAGGTATGGCGGTATATAACCTTTAATCTGGGCCATACCTTCTACTGGAGGCCTACATATGGACAATGGAAAAAGGAAGGGTTCTTCTTTGCCTGCTTGCACTTACTTGCCAGCACATCAGTTGGAACCTATTTCATCCGCATTCCAGCTTGTATAGAAAAGCAGATGAAACACCTAGTCTTACGGGACTGAGCAACTACTGGACCCTTGGACTTCTCATTCACAGCTTCCCATTGTTGGGTTAGTTTGACTGCAGATTGTAAATCATTCCAATAAATCCCACAATATATAGAGATATTCCATAAGTTCTATGACTCTAGAGATCTCTAGGACAGATAGATAGATGATTGATTGATTGACTGATAGATAGAGCTTTAGTGTCTAATGTTAAAAGATTTAGTGTCTCAAAAGTGGTACATCAGTGAGAAGAAAGGGAAGCCAACTGTTTGAAATGATCATCACAATGGATAGCAAACAGGTGGCAATATTGAGTGAAAAAGATTCAAACTACTCAATACCATATGAAGTCTAAACTGTCTCTCACTCTCCATCTGCTCACCCCACATCTCCTACCCACAAATCTGTTTTAATAGGTCTTACCGGACACTGGTTGAACTGACACCCTATGTCTGTCCACAGAACAGCTGCTGCCCAGGGCACTGGGGAACTTTATAGCAAATGGACTTCTCCCTTCTGCCTCTCAGTCTAGCTGATGACCAGAAGTCTGTTAATTATTCTCTTATGTATGGTCTGCAAAATTCAGCTTCAGAATGTATTGTTGATGATTTTGTGTCATTATAAAACTCATTTTGTGTGTGTGTGTGTGTGTGTGTGTGTGTGTGTTAGTTATAGGGTGTGTATATATTTACTGATCCAACTCTGTAGTCACGTTTTTGTAGAAAACAACATTCTTTGTTTCCCTTGTTCCCCACTCTCCCCTGACCCCGACCCTGATGCTTGAACCTAGGGCCTCACTCACAGGAGGCAAGGACTCCACCATTGAGCTGTATCCTCAGCCCTTTTAACATTTTTCTCTTATTTCAAGACAACTTCTCTGTTGCTCAGTGACCTTGAACTCACTCTGACTGACATTATCAACCTTTGCCATTAGGACCAACTTTTGATGCATTTTGTGGCAGGGTTTCTCTTTGTAGTCCAGGTTGGTCTCAAACTTTTTAACTTCTTGAGTGCTGGATTACAGATGTGTGTATACCATACCTCACTAGTAATGTGTTTTAAATCCTAATAACAGTAACTACTGTGTGTGTGTGTGTGTTTATATGCACATGCCTGTACACTCATGTGTGTGGAGACCAGAGGTTGATGAGTTGATGTCAGGTGTCTTCCTCAGGCACTCTACATCTTATAATCATTATGTTATATATATATGTGTGTGTGTGTGTGTGTGTGTGTGTGTGTGTGTGTGTGTGTGTACTCATGCACACCTGGATACTACAGCATGTGTGGAGGTCAGAGGACAATTTGATAATTCTTGCTTTCCATTATGTGGGTCCTGGGTGTCAAACTCAGGTCCTCAGGCTTGGTGGAAGCACCTTACTCACTAAACCATCTTGCTGGCCCTCCACCTTAGTTTTTTGAGACAGGGTTTCTCATTGAACCTGAAACTTATTACTTTGGCTAACCAAGGTCCAAGGATCCATCTGCCTTCACACCCATCCCTCGCATCCTGGGGTTACAGATATACCAACATCCAGCTTTTACATGGATTCTGGGGCTTCAAATAGAGGTCCTCAGATCCTGAGTTTTATCTTTTCTAAGGGAAAATATTTGAAGAAATTTTATGTTTTAGTTTCCTTTTTAAAATTGAGACTTTGGTTTAATTTTTTCCATTTTTTTTTTTTTTTAAAGGAGATATGACCTCACTGTATCAGTCTAGCCTGGAACTCTTAAACTCAGTGGATTCTCTTGTGCCAGCCTCACAAGTAGCTGGGTCTACAGGTGTGCACCTGAATCACTTCTATTTTTGACTAATTAAATTTTAATTGAGGCAATAGTTGCAAGAAATCTCAAGGATATCCGCTGTATACTTTGCAGCAACATTTTGTAAAACAAAATATAATACCAAAATAAGGACATTTACAATTATCCAGTCCTTCAGAACCACTCATATTTCCTGGATACTTGAGTGTTGTTGGATTCATTTCTGTGTACCTATGTTATTGGCTGTATATATTTCTTGCTTGAAAATGATCCTCTATGTGCCTATTTATTACCATAGTCACACTTTCCCTCTACCCTATGATTTTTAATCACACAAAGATTATATAGTACACATTAAAGGATTATGCATTAACCTGATTGACTAAGATGAGGTCTGGCTCAGTGGTGATGTTATTACTACTATCATAATATATCATGCATGCACATGCATGCACATACATGCCTGTGCACTCATACACACATGCACACATGTAGGAAGGAGTGTGGCATCATATAACATGTCTCATGCTGTTAAGTCTAATAATAGTCAAATAAAAGAAATTAAAGAAGACACTAGATACTGGAAAGATCTTCCATGCTCCTGGGTTGGCAGAACCATTATTATGAAGGTGGCTATACTACTGAAAGCAATCTACACAGTCAATAAAATCCATATGAAAAATTCAACTGAGATTCTTCACAGAACTGGAAATGGCAATCCTGAAATTTTTATAAAAATAAAACCAAAAGACCACAAATAGCTAAAGCAGTTGTAAGCAGAAAGAACACAGCAGGAAGCACCATATTGTTAGAGCTCAAACTATACCACAGAGCCATAGTGACACAGGTAGAGTGGTCCTGGCAAAGGAGACATGTAGGCCAGTGGTACAGACCAGAAGACCCAGAGATAAACCCACATGGCTATGGACACCTTATCTTTTACAAAGATGTTACACTCAATCACTGGATAAAAGACAGTCTTTTTAGAGTAGACGGATTCTTACGAAGATATAATGCTTCAAAATGGATATAATAAATAGAAATTACAGCCAGGCAGTGGTGGCGCACGCCTTTAATCCCAGCACTTGGGAGGCAGAGGCAGGCGGATTTCTCAGTTTGAGGCCAGCCTGGTCTACAGAGTGAGTTCCAGGACAGCCAGGGCTATACAAAGAAACCCTGACTCGAAAATAAAAGAAAGAAAGAAAGAAAGAAAGAAAGAAAGAAAGAAAGAAGGAAAGAAAATACAGTAATTCTTTAATTGTTAAAGGAAATTGGACCCCCCAAACTGTTCCACAACAAAAATATCACAAGCTGGCTTCTGAAGACTATTTTAAAAAGTCTGGCATTAACCTTATACCAATTCTGCCACAAGACAGAAAAAAAGGCACTTACAAAAGAAAACAAAAAAAAAACAAAACAAAAACTAAAAAACAACAATATGAGGTAAAATCAAGTTACTAAAACATGACACGGATGACATATGAAGTGAAAAGGAGAAGCCAGGTTCACTCAAATATAGATTAAGAAGTAACATAAAGTGAACCAGTAACACATACATGCACAAACTCATCATTTGAATTTAACCCAAAATGTAAGACTAGCTTAACATTTTAAAAGCCATTAATATAATTGATGGTGGTATCTCAGCAAATAAAATATTTGATCAAATTTTATTATTATTTTTTAAAAAACCCACATTCAAAAAACTAAAAATAGAAAAGCACCCACCCAGTAAGGTGAGGCACCTGCACAAACTGCAGGCAGGTAGAGAGGCTGGGTTCCTTCACCCTTCTCCCATGGATTGGAAATAAGGCATCCATTCTTCCACTTCTGCTCAGCACTGTCCTAAAAGTCCTAGCTAGAGCAACATGGCAAAAACAAAACAAAAATAAAGAAAAACAAATGAACAAAACCCAAACCAGACTTTCTAAAGAAGTAAATAAACTATTTTAAAAGAAAAGGCCACATAAATAGAATACCCAAAGGCGTCTGCATATGAATTATTAGCTAGATTTGGAGACAGTGACAGTTGCTACGGCTTGAAAGTGTTCCTCAGTGTACCACATGCCATGGGATATAGAAACTGATAGAGTTGGAAGTGAACTGGGAATTTCCTCCCCTCTAGTCAGCCCTCCTATCCATGGAAGGTGCTGGAGAATTACAACCAATAGCAGTAGTCAGCTATGAGTCCTATGTGCAGCAGCACAGACTGGCCAGGCAAGATGTGCACATAATTGCAGGTGTGACAAAGTCTATTATTGGTGTAACAGACTATTTTTGAATTAGATTTGATGTCCACTCAATGGGAGGGAATTCATGTTTACTGTAAATCTGGTTAAAAACCTGTGACTGGGCAGGTCATAGGTTCTATAGGGAGACTATAGGGTTTTTCACCCCTAAATGGACGTGATATGCCTGTCAAATTGCCCTGCAAATAAATATGTCTATGTCTATAATGTTACTGCTGTCAGCTTTGGCCAGAGAGGCTTCTTTGAAGTGTTCAGTGATATAACAACAAAAATGCTATAAATGCATTAAGAAATATCAAACACCTAGAAATAAACTTAATAAAACATCCATGCAATCCATTTAAAGAAAACTATTGAATGCTACTGAGAGAAAATGAAGAAACCCTAACTGAATATAAAGACATACAAATTCACTGACTGGAGAGTGACTATAAAAAAGATAGCAGGCATTTAAGTACACTCTGCTCCCTCAAAGCTTGTTACAGGCTTGCACTTAAGACTGTGTGGTGTTGACATAGGGTAGATATGGGACCCAGAAGCAGAGTGTGCTACACAGTCATTGACTTATGACAAAGGCGTCACTGTAGAAAGTGAAGATGGTTTCATCAATAAATGGTTTGCTGGGAATTGAACTCAGGGCTTCGGCTCTTAACCGCTGAGCCATCTCTCCAGCCCCTCTAGGTGTTTTTCTAATGGTCTCCTCCTGGACTCTGTCCCTGTGGCTAAGCTCCCTCCCTCCCCGTCTCTCTGTCTCTGTCTCCATCTCTTTCCTCCCCTGACTGGGGGGGAAGCCCAGCCCTATTTTCTTCCCTGCTCAGTCACTGGCTCATCAACTAGCTTTATTGACCAATCAGGGAATAACTGAAGAGCAGTGTTTGCACAGCACTGAGACAGGAGATTTTCAGAATAAGGATTGCAACCAGATATGGGAGCACAGAAATCAGCATTTGGATAATACAAGGATAATCTTTACATAGTGCACAATAGCATTATGCCTACATACACGTAAAGGACTTGGCTTGTATCTGAATGAGAAATGCAGAAGAATGAAGCTTTGGTAAAATAAGCTCGCATGTATCTTTATGACATGGGGATAGACAGAAGTTCCTGTATGGCTTACCACAAACCCACTAAAATCACAAAGGAAAAAAGACTACGTTAAAATTAAGAACTTTATCTCACTAAATGATAACGTAAGGACAGAGGTAAGCATGAAGTGACAGGAGGGAGGAAGATGCTTGACAATGACGCCCTATCCAACATCAGTAAAGGACTCTAACAGACTAATATTAAAAAGCCAGCCAAGGATTTAACCCAGCAGCTCCGATGTCATGTAAATGTATTAAAAGGTGGTTGGTCTCGCTGATGTAAAGGGGAATGAAAATTCAATTCACAATATGACACTATTTTGCTTATCAGAATAACTGACTTTTGAAAACTGACAATATCAAGTGTTGGTGATGGTGTAGGAAAAGGGAACTGTTCAGCATTGTGGTGGGAATGCCACACAGGCATAACCTTGATGGGAGGCGTGGCTGTGGTGGGTGTGAGGGCTAGTGTTTTGTCAGTTTAACACAAGACAGAGTCATCTGGGAAGAGGAAGCCTCAATTGAGGAATGCCCCACCAGAATGGCCTATGAGCACACCAGTGGTGCATCTTCCTGATTGATGACTGATATGGGAGGGCCTAGCTCACTTTAGGCAGGGCTGGCCACCCTAGGTGCTGTAAGAAAGTGGACTGAGCAAAGCAGTAAGCAGCACCCCTCCATGGCCTCTGCATTAGTTCCTGCTCTGACTTCCCTTAGAGTGTGACTTGAGAGTTGCAAACAGAAATAAATATTTTTCCCCACTTGCTTTTGCTCATGGTGTTTTATCAAAACAATAGAAATCCACCGGGCAGTGGTGGTTCACGCCTTTAATCCCAGCACTCGGGAGGCAGAGGCAGGCGGATTTCTGAGTTCGAGGCCAGCCTGGTCTACAGAGAGAGTTCCAGGACAGCCAGGGCTATACAGAGAAACCCTGTCTTGGAAAAATAAACCAAAAACCAAAACCAAAACCAAACAAACAAGCCAAACAGTAGAAATTCTAACTAAGTCAATTGGGGAAATTACCTTCTAGAGTTGTAGAGACTCTGAACCTGTGACTCTGCAATTAATTTCCTAGAGAAGTACCTTAAGTGAGTATATATTTATATTTATATTCCAGAATAGACAAAGCTTATTAAAAACTTACAATGAATGATAGCATATCCATATGCTGGAAGGTTAAACAATAATAAAAAATGATCTAATTAAGCATAACAACTATGAATAATGTTGTTATTACAATGTATGTAATGAGAATGTATGAGATACACATTAGGAGCCATGTATCTATATAAATCTATACATTTATGTCACTAGAAAAGCTCAACCTTCCTAATGCTGTGGCCATTTCGTACAGTTCCTCATGTTGTGGTGACCCCAACCATAAAATTAATTTTGTTGCTATTTCATAACTGCGATTTTGCTACTATTATGAATCATAATGTAAATATTTTTGGAGATAGAAGTTTGCCAACGGGGTCAAAACCCACAAGTTGAGAACCACTGCACTAGAGTGTAAGGAAGGGCTGTGGTTGGAAAGTTAGCCTGATGGCTAGTGTTAATTGTCAGCTTGATTGAATCTAGAATCAACTGGAAAATAGACCTTTGGGCATAGCTCTGTGGGATTATCTTAAGTAAACTAAAGTTGGAAGGAACGCCCCCTAGTGGACAGCTCCATTTCCTGACTTCAGGAGCAGAGAAAGGAGCTGAGCAGCTTCCTGACTGTGGATGCCATGTGACCAGCTGCTACTAGGTCTACTACTTTTGATTTCTCCTCCATGATGGACCCTTGAACTGTGAGCCAAAATCAACCCTGTCTCCTTTAAGTCACTTTTGTTAGAGTGTCATAACTGACAGGGAAAGAAACTAAGACGATTAGATGATTGTCTTAGTGGTAGATTCTGAAGACTTTTTTTTTAAACTTAGGGATCCCATAGGTATTAATTTTATAGTATACTACGTTTTTTTGCATGTGTGTATGAGTGTATGCATGCTCCACCCAGCAGCTGACTCAGACAGATGCAGAGACCCACTGCCAAGCAGAGGCTGGAGCTTGAAACTCTTATGGAAGAACAGGAGGAATGGCTGTGGGCTCTGTGGAGGCTCGGTTAGCTGTACCTCTCAGCCCTGTGCCTGGTCACAGCTTCTGTGCTCTGTGCCTCTCCATGGGTTCCAAAACAGTAAGGCACTGCTTTCTGATGCCCAGGCATTTCTGATTCCCAGAGCCTCTGCTATCCAGCCCCCTTGTTTGGAGAGCTGACCCAGCCACACCTTTCCAGACAACCTGATAATGACAGGTGGACCTGCTGGCCAGTGAGACCTACCTGCTGAGGGCTATTCTTGTATTCCAAGCAATGGTTTCCCTGCCCAGCCAAGCCTTCCACATACTCCTTGCCCCTTGGCCCCTCTGTTTGTTTTGCTTTGCGATGATGTGACTTGAATGCCTTCATGGTCTTCTGCAACGGGGCTGACAGTGGCCAGGACATGCAGGGACAATGGCTGTGCCCACCTGTAGGTCAAGGGTCAGGCTTAGTGGAACAGCCTTGTCAGCACTTCAAAAGCTGAGGCATCTGTCCTGCTAGGCCTACACCCACGGATTAGTGACCACTAGTACACAGGTGTGCCTGGCTATTGATGTCCCCATGGCCAGGACAAGGAGAGGTGCAAGGTTTCGTGCAGGCAGCTTACCTGGGGATTATAGCATGGACACAGGTGTCCAGTCAATGCCAAGGAAAGGAGGCTAGGTGGGACTCACACGAAGTGGGAGGAGGGGTGGTGAGCTGGGTGCTTGGGGCTCCTCAGAAGACATCTATTCCTGGCTAGCCCTGGGCTGCACTTTATAGGACTGCTTTCCAGTTCTTGGCTGGCCTTTTAGTTTAGTTTGTTTCTTTCCTTTTTAAAAAAGAGGAACTTCTAGAAACATAAGGTGTTTGAACATAATCATTCCTTTCCTCTTCTCTTTTTCTTTTCCTCTGTAGTTCAGGCTAGCCTGTAGCTTGAAATCCTGGCAGCCTCCCAAGTTCTGGGATTACAGTCCATAGTCTCACTGTGCCACGCCTCTGTGCCACAGGCCCTAGAGATAGAGATATCTTGCCACTCTTGCTTAATCATTCATTCAGCTGGTAGATCACTGTTCCTAAATGACAGTTCTGTCCTGTATTCTGGGATGAATGTTGGACACACAGAAATAACTTCCCCAAACCAGACAGTTCCAGGCCTCAAGGCTTGTCCATCCTGAAATAGAGACAAAAATATGAACAAATAACTGGGTATGAAATGGATTTGTCAAGCCATAGCAGGATGTCTGGGAGGTGTGCCTCAGAGGAAGCCATAGTTTAAGCAGATCTGACAGGATTCTGAGCTAGTTTCCAAGGGCAAACAGAGAAAGGATAATGAGCCGCAGAGGTGCTGGATCTGGGCAGCAGACTAAGGTGAGGAGAGGTGGGGTCCATGAGGCAATTAGGTGGTGAGGCTAAGAATGTGTGCCTGAGGCTGATCCCGGGGAGGGGCATCTGTGTTGAAGACTCCACACTAAATCTGAGGACGATGAGAACCAGGCTGAGTCTGAAACCCAGATATGGCCGGAGAGATTCAATTTGAAGGGTGCCCTCAGACAGAAGCCAGGGTGATGGGCTGGAGGGCTCTTCCTTCAAGGGATTGAGAATTGGCTGTTCTGAGTAGAGAGGGCAGACAGCAGACGTTCTTGGGAGTGACATGTTCTAAATCCCTGGCCAACCGGGTCATGCCAACTTAGAGAGGGCGACTGTCCTAGGCTCTAACAAAGGACATCCTGCTGAGGATGCCCTAAGGTAAATAGTCAGGTGACCCTGAATCCTGGAGCAAGCCCTGCTGGGTCTACCCTGTCACTTCCATAGGGACAGTGACCTGCGGGCCTCCCAGAGCTTGGGATGCTGGTGTTACCGGAGGGCAGGCATATCCAGCCTGCTAGGTGTCTTGCTCATCAGACCTTGATTATCTACTTTTTTTGATAAGAACTGGTATGGCAGGATAAGAAAGTAGAAAAGGTTTCCTGCCCTGGTAGACTGGCAGTCCACTAATTAATTAAACTAATTAATTAAAGGCAATTGAAGGAGGGATGCTATCAATGCTAACACTAGCCCTCAAGTGCTACTGCACCAGGCACTGCTCTGAAAACATTATAAAGTGAATTCACTTTGACTGGGTGTAGTGGCACATACCAGAGTCTTCAGTGCTGAAGAGACAGGCAGGAGAATGGAAAGCTTGAGGCTACTCTAACTGGCTACATAAAGAAACCTCAAGTGGAGACTTAAGGGGTCTTTGGGAAGTCAGTTGTGTTGGATGGTGCTTTGCTAAAGCAAACACGTGAAGAAACTTTTTGCTGAAGCAGACACAGGTGAGAGGATGTTCCGCTAAAGCAAGCGTGCGAAAGGATGAGTGGTGGAGGCTTCTTCGCTAATGACATGCATGTATCGGTCTGCCTTACATGCATTGTGAGCTCCATTGTCATGACTCCATAGAGAGAAACGCACCAAACTCAGAAAGGCAAACATCCTATGCTTTCTCTCATATGCTGACGCTTGGAATAAAAGAGAAAAAAAAAGAGTTGCTGAGAGAACCCAAGTGGTTTAGAGCACCTGTTGCTCTCTCAGAGGGCTGGAGTTCAGTTCCCAGCATTCACATGGAGAAGCTCAGAACTGCCTGTGACTCCAGCTCCCAGGGGTCCAGCACCCTCTTTGGGCTTCTCCCAGTATTTGCACATAGATGTCCATACAAACATGGATGCACATACACGTAAAGAGGCAGGCATGTGACCTACAGTACATATGTGCAAGCAAAACATCTATATACATAAGAGAATAACAAATTGAGAACAATGACAACTTAAGAAACAGAAGTTGAAAAGATAAGTTAACCTACTGAGAAGATAATTTTACTCTTGGTGGTCTAATTTTGGCTGATGGATGAGGAATTCTTTGCAGGACGGCCGAGTAGCCATAATCTCATATCATGATTTATGTTGTCTTAGTTAGGGTTTCTCCTGCTGTGAAGAGACACTGTGACCAAAGAGCAAGTTGGGCAAAGGATTATTCAGTTTACACTTCTACATTGCTGTTCATCACCATAGGAAGTCAGGACGGGAACTCAAGCAGGGCAGGAACCTAGAAGGTGAGAGCTGATGCAAAGGCCATGGAGGGATGCTGCTTACCGGATTGCTTCCCCTGGCTTGCTTGACATGCCTTCTTATAGAACCTAGGACCATCAGCCCAAGGATGGCACCACCCACAATGGTCTGAGCCCTCCCTCATTGATCACTTATTGAGAAAATGCCTTACAGCTGGATCTCATGGAGGCATTTCCTCAACTGAGGCTCCTTCCTCTCTGATGTTTCTAGCTTGTGTCAAGTTGACACAAAACCAGTCAGTACACATATGCTGATCTTTAACTCTGATAAGATATGCCACCTCAGTCCAGGGTATTTTAGTGGGTTGCTCTGCCATTTCTCTGGGTGTCATTGGTATGTAGCACCGGTCTTTACAGTACTTACGTCTTGTGGAGGAACATCAAGATCAACAACTTGTCTCTCATAACCACTGTGTCTCACCGTTCTGCTGAATTAACCCAAGTAGCTTCGTGCTTTCCCTGGTAACTCGCTCGCTTATGCTTCAAAACTACTATTTTAAACCACTGATGCATGTTCCAAGTTGAAAACATAATTTAAAAAATTATAATGCTGTGAAAATAAAAATGGAAATTAAAAATAGTTCCAAACCTCAGACCTTCTGTTTTCTTTTTGTTTGGGGATAATTCATTGTGGTGGGGAGTGGCCAGGAGCCCAGTGACTTGTAAGCCAAACATGGCCTCTGGAAACAACAGCAGCTGCTGAAGAGTAGGAAGGCCTACTGACGAAGCATGTAGTAAAAGTGAAAAGAAAACTGGTTTTGTTGTTGGCCAGCTCCTTTTTCGGATCATTTCAGGGAATTGCTAAGAAAACACAGGCCTGGCCCAGCATGTCTCTCGTCAGTGGCTGAGACTCCACCCAGATGCGATTTTGCTGTAGTCATGCTCCAGTTTGCTTCAGCTGGTTGAGGTAGCCTGCACAACCCAGGGCTGAAATGTTCCATGTCCTGCTGCATCCACCACTTTCCAGAATCCGATCTATGGAAAGTGACAAGGTCCATGGAGGTCAGGGGACTCATTTACTGCTGCATGGATAACATGAACCCTTTGGATCTGGGAAGTTTTGTAGAACACATTTTAAAAATTATGAAAACAACACTAGTTTCTATTCAAACCCAAGCAGCACAACAGCAGAAAGAGATTCCTTCTCTCTGAGCTCACTCTCCTCACCACCTCCACCTCATCTCCATTCTGCCTCAAGGATGGAGCACAAAAGTATGCACTTTATTTTTTCCAAAGCTTTCTTCTTTTAAACGGAACGTACAGCCTCCACCAGTACCTCATTTCAACGTTAAGACTAAATACTAGGTCATATATTTGTAATTTGCTTTGCTTCACTCAGCAACATGTCTTAGACCATTTTTTAAATTTCTCTTCAATATTCCACAGTTTAACAGTCCCTTTGCCCTTTTCATCGAAGTTCCAAATTTGATTAAGATTGAGCACTGTCTGGATGTGTGTTCCTGTGAGCTCTTGTGCCCAGTTCTGTGGGATCAGATAATTGCTGAGTCAATGGGGAAGGCACATATAAAGAACCACCCAGTGCTGCCAGCTCCTCCCCTAAAATTGTCATTCCTGTGTGTGTTCCCACAGACTAAAAATACAAACATTCTCCAGCCCAAACCCTTGGCACCTATCCTTAGAATCTTCCTGTTATGACAGAGTCACATTGCTATTTTAATTTCCAATTATCCATCCATTCATACAGCTGAGCATATTTTTATGTTCTAAATTAGGTTTGATATTACCTTCAAGGGGCATTTGGCAGTGTCTGGGAACATAGTGACTCTCTCAATAGTGGTGGTGGTGGTGGTGGTGAAGGTGGTGGAGGTGGAAATGGTGAAGATGGCGGTGGTGGAAATGTTGAGTTAGCATCCCTGGTCACGATGCCAAAGGCATGCAGGTTGAGAGTCCTGGCTGCCTAGTCTTCTGTTTACCATCTTGCATTGCATGTGTGAAATCTTTTATCTGAAACTCTTCACACTTTGGGGCTCTTTCTCATTGGGTTATCAGTATTACAAAAATGTCTCCATCTGTTTACATCTGTCTTTGATGTACTAGCGAATTAAGACCGTTTAGGTTGAAACACAGTTGTTTACGCTGATATTCTTGCTTTCGTCCAAGTTCTAAGAACGATACATGGCTGTGCTGGATAGGCTTTCCACCGCTGTGACAAAATACTCAAGAACGTTAACTCAATGCAAGTAGAGGTTTATTTGGGATCTTCACTTGAGAGGAGTTAGTCTGTGGTTGCTGGGACCTGTCACCTTGGCCATGTGGTGAAGCAGAACACTGTGTGATTCACTTCATGACATCTGGGATGCAAAAGAGAGAAAGAGGGAGGAACCTGAGTCTCATAATCTCAGGAACATTCAGAGGAATGTCCCCCATGATCTGACATCTTCAACTCAGTCCAACCTCTTAAAGAGTCAGCACTTCCCAGCACCACTGCAAGCTGATGACTGAGAGTGCCAAAGGGTAGAATCATTTATAGTCCTTTCTCATATTTTTACTCCAGCTGCATTGAAGTATAATTGATGATTAAAATTCATACTTGTTAAAAGCACGCACACGCGTGAGTAAGTCGTAACTATTCTCATCTGTTAACGGTGCAATGTAGTGGGCTTCCGTATGACGTCTGCATGTGTGTGGAGCACTTTGTCCATGTGGATCCCCTTTGCCACGTCTTATTCCTGGTCCCTACTCTGGCTGACCCCGACCTCCTCTATTCTACTTCCATGTCCTGTTCTACGATCCTGTGTGAAAAGAAGCATGCAGTGCTTGCCTTCCTGAGTCCAGCTGGTCTGTTTAACCTCACCATCTGCAGTTCTACCCATTGTTCTGAAAGAACACAATTTTAGGTTTACTTTATGGTGGGGAAATACTCTGTTGAGGATACCTTCCATGGTTTTTCTTTTTTAAAAATTATTTATTTTTATGTGTGTGTGCTTACATTGAGTTCATGGGTACCTTGTATACATGCCAGCTCACAGGTGCCAGAAGAGAGCACCAGAACCTCTGGAACAGGAATTACAGATAGTTGTGAGCTGCCACGTGGGTGCTCAGAATTGAACCTAGGTCCTTAGAGGATCCACCAGTCCTCTGAAGCACTGAACTGTTTCTCTCCATATACCTGTAACTTTTTTTTAAAAAAAAAAAATTATTTCTTGGATGATTTCACTTAGTATAGTGTCCTCAAGGCTCATCCATGAGAGCATACGGACAGATTTTCCAGACTTTCCACATATGACAGAATTTCTGTCTTTTGAAAGATTGAATACTATCCAGGTGTGTGTGTGTGTGTGTGTGTGTGTGTGTGTTCAAATCATCTTTATCCATTCATCCATGGATGATGCACACTGGGTTGTTTCCATGTCTTGACTGTTGTGAATGGTACTGCTGTTAACATGGCGGTGTAAGCACACCTACACATGACCGTATTTTACTTCCTTAGGTTGTAGAACCAAACAGAATTAATGAGGTTAATGGTAATTTTATTTAATAATCTGAGGGGGTTTTATCCTGGTTTCCATAACGACAAAAACCAAATTCCAATCCCACCCATGCTGTTAAGGACTCCTTTTTCTTCAAACCTCACAAATGTGTTACTTTTGTCTTTCCCAGACTGGCCGTGCTGGAGGGCGTGAGGAGCATGGGTGCTGCCTCATCGTGGCTGTGATTTCTCTCCTCCGATCACTGTAGTTTCCATGTGCCTACCACTGGTTTGCATGCTTCTCTTGGAAAAACTCTCTATTTGGATCCTTGTTCCATTTTCATTTTTTTTTTTGATGTACTACTTATTTTTTAAAGATAGGGTCTTTCTGTGTAACTCTGGGTGACCACTATGTTCACTATGGTGCCCAAATTGATGAAGAACATGTGGTAATTCTCCTGCCTCAGCATCCTAGATGCTGAGATTGTGGAGATGGAGTAACAGCAGAGCTCATCTCATTCCCTTCTGACACTAGGTCTCAGCCGGAAGTGGAATGACCATCACTGCATTGCTGTCCCACGATGGAGGGACAGGAACTCTTTTATCTTTTGAATGCTATCCCTTTACCGGGATATATATAGTTTATGTCTAATCTCACTGTGCGGGTTGTCTCTTTGTTCCACGGAGAAATCCATTTGATGTGCAGACATTTTCTAGTTTGATGTGATGATCTCATTTGTCTTTTGTTATTTGAGTATTAGGGGCCATATCTTTTAAAAAAATCATTCTAGGAGATTTACCCTTTTTATTAATTTTTTATACAATATATTGCAACCATGCCTTTTCCCTTTCCTACCTCCTCCCAGATCCTCCTTACCTCTTTACCTGCCCAACTTCATATCATCTCTCTCTCTCAAAAACAAAAAGTAAGAAAAAAAAACCTAAAAAACAAGAAATAAGAAATCGCCCAATACAAAAAAAGAAAAGAAAAGCAAACAGGAAAAAGATCAATAATGCAAAAAAATAAAAATGCCAGAGCAGCATATACAAGACTTGGGCAGGTTCAAGCCAGGTAAGGTCCAGTTCTGAGAGGGAGACAGGAACACAGGAGCCCACCGCCAATCAAGAAACTATCTGCAATGGGTATACACTGGAAAGGGGGAAAATCCGGTTTTCTCCAATGGAGTGCCACTGGACATATCAACAACACTGCAGAGAGCCCCCATGCCTGGGAGCATAAACAGATGCTAAGTTTTATCCCGTTTCATCTAACAATAAACAGTTTTAAGTCTTATATGTAAACGTTTGTTTTAATCCATTATGAATGAATGTTTTTGTATATGTGAGACATAAGAATTTTGCATTTATATTCATCAGGGATCCTGGCCAATAACTTTATTTTCTTGAGCTGTTTTTATCTGACTTTAGTAGCAGGATAGTGTTGACATCAGAAGCAGAATAAGACTTTGGACAGCTTCCTTTTTTAATGCAACTTTTAGACATAATTTGAGAAGGATTGTTGATCATATTCATTCCTTGTACTATTTTTTGTTTTAAAGTTGTGATTACATCACAACTTCCCTCTTCCCTGCCTCCCTCTGGCCCCTCCCATGGATCCACTTGCTCTCTTTCAAAACCGAAGTCTCCTCCTCATTCATTGTTCGTATGTGCTTCTTTCCCAACTGTATATTAATACAGCCTGCTCGGTCCATACATTGGTGCTTGTGTGTTTGACACCCCCCCTTTGTGTGTCAGTCCTGGAGGTAGTTTTGTTCCTTAGGAAGTAGAATCTTTTAGATAATTCCATTAGAAGACAATTCAGTGTTTTGGTGTGCAGCTAGTTTTAGATTCTTATGATCCTTGGAGTTTCATCGGGGCCAGCTGTATTGTGTTAGGATTTTATTTGAGTGTCTCTACTTTTTTCTTTTAAAAATTTTCCATCGAGCTAAAGGTTTTCTATTTTATCTTGTCAACAAAACAAACAAACAAACAAGCAAAGCCAACAAAAGTCCTCCGTTTCTTCAAGCTGTTGGCCACTTGTGTTTTTTCTAGTCTTCATTTTGTTTATTTCTGGTCTAATTATTGTTCTTTGCTCTCTTCTGCTAAGTTTGCTTCTTTTGCTTGTTTCTTGGTGAGCAATGCTAAGTTGTTTGCTTGAGGTCTTTATACCACTCTATTTAGACATTTGTTACTGCAAACTTCCTTCTCAGGACTGCGTTTACTGCATCCAATAAAATTTAGATTATTCCATTTTTAGGTTTGTTTCTTTCCATAGTAAAAGATTTACATTTATTTCTTTGTGTGTGTGTAGGTCAGAGGACAACTTGTAGGGATTGGTTCTGTTTCATTATGTGGGGCCCAGGGATTGAATTCAGGTCATCCGGCTTGGCAGCAAGTACCCTTACTCCCTGAGCCATGTTGCTGGTTCCTTTCTCCATATATCTTTAAATTTCCTTTTGAGTTCTTCTTTTGACTATTTGGTTGCTTTGGAGTACATTGTTATTTTATGTATTTGTGAAATTTTCAGGATTTTTTTCTGCTCTTGATTTCTAATTTTATGCCACTGTGATCAGAAAAGATAGTAATGGCTCAGTATCATTTCAGTCTTCTTAAAAAATTGGAAGATTTGTTTGTGGCCAGACATATGCTGGCTCTTCTCTGTGCCCTTGGAAGGAAAGTTGGTTGTGGTGCTGTTGGGTTGGATGTTCTGTAAAGTCACATGGTTACTGATGTTCTGTCTGGGCTATTTTATATTTTGGGAACAGGACACAGAAGTCCATCCTATCGTACTGTTATTTCTGTTAGTATTTGGTTTATATGTTGGATACTCCTGTGTTTGCTGCACTTACACTTGTTATATTCTCTTAATAAATTGACCTCTTCATCGTGCATAATTACCTTCTTGGCCTTTGTTACAGTTTTTGACTTGAAGCCTGATCCAAGAATAGCCACACCCATGCTGATGTACATTTCCCATTTACACCGGATATCTTTTTGTCTTTTGTAATCTTAGTCCATGTGTGTCCTTAAAGCTAAGGTTCTTAAGTTTTTATTTCCTAATTTAGATTTATTAATTTTTTAAAAAAATTTATGTGTATAGATGTTTGCCTGAATGTATGTCTGTGCATCATGTACATGCCTGATGCCCACAGAGGCCAGAAGAGGGTGTCAGATCCTCTGGAACTGGAGTTACAGATGCTGGTGAGCCAGGATGTGGGTGCTGAGATTCAAACCTGGCTCCTCCAGAAGAGCAAGTGTCCTTAACTGCTGAATCATCTGTCCAGATCTAAGACATCTCTTATAGACAGTAAACATAATTGTATGTTGTCTTGGTTTTAAAATTCATTTAGTTCCTCTACAACCTTTGATTAAGGAATTTAATTCATTTACATTTAAAATAATCATTGATGGGTGAAGACTTCTTGTTGCTATGTTATTGTTTTTTGGTTTCTGGTCCTTTGACCTTTGCTGTATCCTCTACCTCCCCCTCCACCTCCCCACCTCCCTCTCCCCTGCCCCTCCCCCTCCTCCTGCCCCTCCCCATCTCCCTCCCCCTCCCCCTCTCCCTCTCCCTCTCCCTCTCCTTTCTTCACTTCCTCTCCACAGCCTTCTCCCCCCCCCTTTCTTTCTGTATTTCTTTGTGATTTGCTAATTTTTTGGTAGTGATATTCTGAGCTCCTTCTTATCTTTTGTCTATCCAGTATAGGATGTTTTCCTTTGTATTTCCATGAAACTCACATAGAATACCCTATCGCTATAATTGCCTATATTATTAACAACTTAATTTTGTCCACAATGGAAGTCCACTTGAACTTCTTGCTACACAGGTGATGAGGTCATGGTTTTTATGCTTTCATAATTGTGTAGTTTTGTTAATAATTTTCAAGGTATAGTTTTTTTGTTTTGTGTTCATTTTCACACTAGAGTTAAAAACAATTTGTATGCAGCGTTACTATATTAAAATACTTTGGATGTTATTCACCTCTACAGTGCATTTCATACTTTCTTATGTTTTCATGTTGGAGCCAGTGTCCTTCCATCTCAGTGTGACGAAGTTCCCTTAGCATATCTTGTGAGGTAAATCTGGTGGGGTGAATTTTTTGAGGTTGCTTGTCTGTAAAACTGTGTCTTCATTTCTTCAAGATAAGGGTTGCTGGGTAGAATGCTCTAATTTGGCACTTTTAAAAAGATAATTATTTTCCAGCCCTTCAGACCTGTTCTTCATCTGTCCGCCTTCCGGGCTTCTGCAGAGTGACCATCGACCATCTTCATAAGGTTTCCTGTGTGTTGAGCCATTGATGTCTTTCAAATTTCTTCCTTTGTCCCTATCCCCCAGGCAGGATCTCACATGTAGTCCACTCTGGGTTTTACCCAAGTGTCTCCTCCTCCAGCACCTGTCTTTTGACTATAGTGTATGTCAAGCAAAATCTCTTCACTTTGGTCCTGTTTAGAGCTCTTTCAGGTTTATGGGGCTGTATGTTCACAGTCTTCTACAAATTTCATATGTTTTTGGTCATTATTTATTTAAATAACATTTCTTCCACTTTCTCTTCTTTCCTGGGACTATGATAATGTGTACATTGGTTCAGTGGGTTTTGTCCCATGAGCCCTTGTCCTAGTTAGCTTCAGCTGTCAATTTGACATAGCCTAGAGTCATCTAAGGAGTCTCAGTTGAAGGGTTGTCCAGACCAGATTAGCCTGTGGCCATGTCTGGGAAGGACTGTCTTAAAAGATGTTGGAGAGCCCACCATGAGTGGCTTCATCTCCAGGCAGGTGTGTCTGGGGCTGTATAGAAAAGCCACCTGAGCACGAGCCAAGCAGCTAATAAGACCAATCCCATAGGAGTGTAAGCCAGGTTAAAGCAACGGTACCCCAGAGAATACCTTCAGGGAGACAAGGAAGCCAGAGGACAAGTTGAAACAGCCCACTAGTCCCCTGAGAGCACTGTCCCAACTTGCCTTTTCTTGCAGAATCCCAGCCTGCTCTGTTCGCCAGGCTGCCTCTTGCTTGAATCATGTAGCACATCGATAAAGCAGGTTTCCTGTCTCCCTAGTTGTTTCCTTTCATTGTTTTTATTTATTATTACTTTACTAAGTTTGGGGAAAGCTAGACTTATTTATTTTATTTTTATGTATATGGGTGTTTTTCCTGAATGTATGTAGGAGCACCACAGGCATGCCTCATGCATCCAACCCTCTGGAACTGGAATTATGGATGGTCCTGAACCACTATGTGGGTGATGGGAACAAGTGCTTTTAACTGCTGGGCTACTTCTCCAGCCTGTACTATTATTGTTGTTGATATTGTTTTTATATTCTGGCCTCTCCACCTCACAAGTGGGCTGACACTGTGGATGTGTTTTATGGGCCTGTCCCATTTCATAGTCCCCAGACACAATAGGAATCTAAAAGCATTCCTTCAAGGAGAATGAGCCTGTGCTGCATCCTCAGAGGATGAGATGGGTGCAGAAGACAGCAGAGTAGCTGTGTGTGTAAGGGAATGGGATGTGGAGGGCAAGCATTCCTTTGCTGAGTCTTGGGGGGAACAGATGGGCCACAAAGGGACAGAGAAGCAGCTTTCTCCAATTTTGCTGCTGACTCTCAATATGGCTTTTGGAACCTGTTCCTGTGGCACTTTCTTCCCCTGTAAGGGACAAGGCCCTGACTCAAGAGATGGTAAATATAGGCTCCATACACGCAGACAGGCAGGCACGGTCACTTTTTCTTCCACACATTCTTCCCAAGCCCTCTGCATGTCAGGGGACCCTGACTAATCATTTGCATGACAGATGGATGAAGATGGACAGATGAATGGGCAGGCATATCCTGCCTGCCCCATGCACCTGACAGACATTGTTAAGTAGTTAGGTACTTTAAAGGCCCTCTCAGTTTTATCTTAGTGTAGCTACAGTGGACACTGGCAGTCACATGGTGTGGGCTGCCTCTGGGATAGGAGTGTCTGAACTCCCTGGGGGAACCCTACCAGTGCTTGACTGATGAACTCTGGTTTTGGAGGAGACTCTGAACTATCACGCCCAAGGACAGAGTTGTGGGCTGGTCACACACTCTCTCCTGCAGGTAAATGCAGCTCGGTCCACCAATGGCCTAGCTTTCCTTCATGATCTTGTATTTATCATAAAATCAACTCGCTACGAGGGGCCTCAAGGCCTGGGCTTTTTGTAAGGAAATGGGAACAATTAATGGACTTATCTGATGAAAAGGAAACTGCTAATGATTTATTAATTATCATGTGACTTATCTTTCCGCTTCTTATTAATCAAAGATGTCATGAAGCTCTGGAACTCCACATGAGGGGGGGACAGAGTAGATGTGGCCCTGTGTGTGGGGATGTGGGCTGGAGCCAGGTGTCCAGAGCTTTTCCTGAACCTGCTCCAGCCTGCTGCAGCCTGTGGGGTAAGTCTCCTTGGATGGTGGACAGGGAGATGAGAGAGGCAAAGGAGACACCACATTGGGATGTACACCCTGTGCCAGAAATTGTTCAGAGTATTTCATAGCCTCTTATAAGAACTATAGGAGAGGTATTACTGTTTAAAAGTTTGGTTTTTTTTTTTTTTTTTCTTTTGGTGAGGACACTGAGGCCCAGAGACTTTAGGGGAGGTTGCCCAAGCAATGCAGTTAGAGGGCTGGGATTTGTGCTTGGGTATTTATGAAGCAAGAGTAGATGCCTTTTCATTGGGAAGGCTTCAATGAAAACACAAGTGTGTGGCAGTAGCCTGGGTAGAGCTGAACTGAGGGTTCCCAGGGGATAGTAAAGCCACAAGAGAAGGGGGAGGGTCACAGTTCTGTTCTTGATCCTCAAGACTTCTGATAACTCAAAAATGACTCAAGAGTCATGTCAAGGGCACAGGGTATACCTGCATGGATAACCACTCTTTTCAGAGTACAAACTTGTTCCCAGGCCTGTGCTTCTCAGAGTCAGAGGCTAGCTCATTGGTGGCAGGGACTTAGAGACTGGATAGGATTCTACAGATAGGATACTGGAGACCTGGCTAGTTTTATGTCAACTTGACCCAACCTAGAGTCATCTGCCTCCATGAGACCCAGCTGTGGGGCATTTTCTTAATTAGTGATTGGTGGGGGAGAGCCAATCCCATTGTGGGTCGGGTCATGTCTGGGCTGGTGGCCCTGGGT
Source organism: Rhynchomys soricoides (assembly GCA_019843965.1). Classification (NCBI taxonomy): domain Eukaryota; kingdom Metazoa; phylum Chordata; class Mammalia; order Rodentia; family Muridae; genus Rhynchomys; species Rhynchomys soricoides. The sequence continues at coordinate 2,783,326 of JADRCH010000097.1, read as the reverse complement.
TCTATGAGAAAGCAAGTTGATCACGCGTGGGAAGCAAGCCAGTAAGCAGCACCCCTCCATGGCTTCTACATCAGCTCCTGCCTCCAGGTTCCTGCTGTGTTTGAGTTCCTGTCCTGATTGTTTTCAGTGGTAGACTATGATGTGGAAATGTAACCCAAACAAACCCTTTTCTCCCCAGCTTGCTGTGGATCATGGTGTTTCGTCATAGCAGTGGTAACCCTAAGACAAACTGGTGCCAGGATAGTGGGGTATTGCTGTGAGGAGGGCTGTGGAAAGATGTTGGAATCTTGGGCTTGAAATACCATTGAGTGTTGGGAGTTCAGTGGGCTGTTCTGTAGGAGCTTGGAAGATAAGAATGTCGATAGCGTGTAGAGAATAGAGGCCTGGCTGGTGAAGTTTCAGGGGGAAGCAGAGACTTTATCAGGCCTTGTATGTAAAGAATCTGTGGTGTCTGATCAGTTGGAGCTGAAGAATTGACTGTGATTAATAAGAGACCAGAAATACTAAAGTATAAAAAAAAAAAAAAAATCTTTGCTTTGCTGGGACAATGAATGCTGGTCAGCTGGGTCTGAAGAATGGACTGTAATTAAGAAGAGACCAGCATCATTGAGGTGAAATCTTCTGGGAACTGTTTCCTATGGGTCAGCATATAGAAGATGTGTTCCAGAACTGGACAGGGTTGCACCTTGTGCTAGAAGCTGAACTTAGTGATCTAAGAGTCACCCAGGTGGTACTGGTTTGGAAGGCATGAAGGGGTCATGAAGAGCAGCTGAGGCTTGGCACTGTGTGGCAGGATTGGAGTCTCTGAAGAGAGCCCAGGAGAGGCTATTGGTGAAAGTGCAGCCCAGGTACAGCAGAGGACTCCAGTATTTTGGAGAAGGCGGAGTACCATGGGGTGACTGCCAAGAGCAGGCATAGAGGAGAGGAGCCAGCCTGAGCCTAGAAGATAAGCCACATGTACTGTAGACAGTAGAGCCAGAGAAGTGACCCAGGTCCTTGGAGGATCCCAGAAGATTATGAGTTCTCACTGAGATCCTCTCTCAGCAGCTCCTCCTATTCCTTTTGCCCCACTGGTCAAGATCTCAGGCTGTCCATAGCCCCACAGTACACACCAACACAGCCTTCACATGGGCCAAAGACCAGCAGACATTCCCATGTGCATTCATAGAGCGGAAGTGAGTTCCAGATAATTGGATATTGAGTTATTTACACGTTTGGAGTTTGATCTTGCTTTATTCAGATTGTGACTGCTCCTGGTTCTTCCCTTTTGAAGTAAGCAAGTCTTTAACTTGACTTTGATTTTATAGGAGCCCACAGTGAAGAGACTGGATTTTAAGATAAACTTTAGCTTATAAAAGTTATTTTGGATTTTTAAACAGACAAAATTTTAAAGTGCTTGAATTTGGAAAGACTGTGGGACTTTTAAAGTTTATAAAATGTTTTACATTGTGATGTTGATGTTAATGTGTGATCTTAGGGATGAACAAGAAAGGGAAGGTTCTAGCTTCACAGTGATGTTTGTGTATGATGATAAGGAGTCAGTTGTCTTGGCTAGTTTTATGTCAACTTGATACAAGCAGAGTCATCTCAAAGGAGGGAACCTCAAGAGAGAAAATACCTGCATAAGATCTATCCATAGGGCATTTTCTTAATTAGTGGTTAATTGAATGGATTGTGGGTGGGGTCATGCCTGGGCTGGTGGTCTTGGGTTCTATGAGAAATCAGGTTGATCAAGCAATGGGAAGCAAGCCAGTAAGCAGCACCCCTCTATGGCTTCTGCATCAGCTCCTGCCTCCAGGTTCCTGCCGTGTTTGAGTTCTTGTCCTGATTTCCTTCAATGATGGACTAGGATGTGGAAGTGTAAGCCAAATAAATTCTTTCCTCCCCAGCTTGCTTTTGGTCTCTGGGGAGGTATTCCAACAAAGCTAATAGCTTGACTCAAGTGAAAGGGTCAGGAATGACTAAGATTTACAAAGCTGTGTAGCAAAGGACAAACCAGATTATTTGCCTTGAGGGACAAGGCTTCTGGAAGAGGCTACAGTAGGCCATGGAGAGGGACTCTTAAGGAATTGGGCCTGGGGTTGGGTGTTCCTGCCCTTTCTGAGGCTACTAATAAAATCCTAATATATAAGAATGTGCATGTATGAGAGGACATGTGAGAATACACACATGTGGAGTGCACACATGCATGCATACTGTGTATTTAAAGTCTTGAGTCTGCTCAGAAAATTATTTCTTTCTTTTTTAAAGATAAATTCTATGCAATCATTTGAAAATCTGGGTTTGGAAAACTATATGTGTATGTGTAAGAGTGTGCAACATTTTTGTGTCTACTGAGTACGTGTGTGTGTGTGTGTGTGTGTGAAATGAGTGTGCTTGAGCAAGACACGGGTCTGTGAATGCACATGAGGAGGTATATGTGGCCCTGGGAATGTCTGCTGGTCTTTGGCCCATGTGAAGGCTGTGTTGGTGTGTACTGTGGGGCTATGGACAGCCTGAGATCTTGACCAGTGGGGCAGAAGGAACAGGAGGAGCTGTGGGTGGGCAGAGAAGAGCCTGAGATGACTCTGTGAGACCGCGAGAAGATCTGTGCAAGAACTATGTCTTTCATGCTTGTTAGCTGAGGCTTGTTGTGCTACTCTAGATGAGGCTTGGGGAATACAGTCAGACAGGGGAGTCCTCTTATCTCTCACTGAAGATGGAGCCCTGTGGTCTTTGTCTTTGTGTGTATGTATGTGATTTGTGGATACCCCGGTGAGACCCAATGAATGGACATAAGGCAGCCTAAAACTCAGACCCACCGTCTTTGGTCTGAGGCCCATCTTCCCTTATTCCCTCCTTCTGAACTCAAATGGTTCTGAAGCTAAGCTCCTCCCTGTTTCCTGAGTGTGCTGTGAGGGACAGCAAGACTGGCTTTTGGGGCAGAGAGAAGCTTGTAAGGATGATAGGGTCTCTGGTGCCAGGGCTGCTGGCTAGGAGGGAAACATGGTGCTCTCTCTGCCATGTCCTCCGTAGCCCTTCTTCAGCCTCTCTGAGTTTGGGAAATGCCTTTGGTCCCTGAGTTCACATGTGTCGCCAAGTTCTCTCATGTGGAAATCAACCGGTCCAGAGACCTCCATTGCTTCTTGTACTGCCTATTGAAAGTGTCTTCTAGGGTAGCGATCTGCTTCCATTCAGCAGAGTGCTTGAAAGCTTCACTGGAAGTCGTCTTGTAGAGAAACAGGACAAGCTAGGGCACTATTATTACACTAGGGCAGTTATTGTAGCCCCTCCTCTAGAGGAAGGGTACTCTGAGTGGCAGTTACTGTAGCCCCTCCTCTAGAGGGCGGGCCCTCTGAGTGCCAGTTCTTTCCCTGTGCCCTCCCTGCTACCCCAGAAGCTGGTTCACTCACTTTCTGCATCCTGATCGTGGCCAGCCTTACTGATACAGGATCTATGGTTTCCCTTGGGGGTTTGCTGACGGGTGGTCTAGTATGTTGCAGGTCCAACCCAGACCAGGTACCCCCTCCTCAAGATGCTTGTCTAACAGACCTCTGCTCATGGCTGGGTCCAGAGGTGGGGGCAGGAGGCCTGCAGGCTGCCTGCATCCGGGTGGGCCTGGCTCTCTTCAAGCACTCACTCTCCAGCTGCAAACTCCCAAGCACATACTTTGGGAGGTCAGCCTGGCCTGAGGCTAGGGCACTCCATTATTCCAGTGACATATCTTTGAACATGCTACAATCCTTCCACTCCTGGCTCAGCCTTGTCTCCACCACAGCGCTGGCTTCCTCACCCCTCTTGAAAGACTGCTTAGCCCCAGACTGGTTCCTAGGTAGAAACAGCAGTACTCTTGGCTGCCTCTGCCTGGAACATCCCCTTTGTGGCCATCTGGCCTCTACTGGAGGAGGATGCTTGGCTCTGTTTTTTAGATGCAAATTCCCTTGAAGAGTAACATATGAGACTCTTAAGACCCTAGCGAGGGAGGCTTTTTCTATCTTTATCCCCAGCACTGGGCTCTAAGATGAATGAGCCTGGAAAAGGGTTGATGAATGTTCTACTTTTGCTCCGTTGTTTTTTCCTGTGCCATGATCTAGCCTTGGGCTACTTCTGATTCCGCATGGTACTCTATGGTGTCCAGGAAAAGGATCATGGGTAAGAAGAGATCTGTTTTGTAGCCCCATCTTGTGATTATTTGGTGGGTAAGTTCTTTATCTGTCTGAGCCCTAGTTTCTCAAGCATTTCCAATATGAAGCCTCCTGATCTATGGCCTGGGACCTTTGTATAGCATCTGCCTATGCTACTGGACCCAGCACTCCTGTCTGTAGTTGGAAATCCTGCTGCCTGTGGGGCTGGGGGGAAGCATGCTACCTCATGTGTGTAATGTAACAGAGTGAGAATGATCTCTAGTCCCAGCCATGAGCTCTTGTCTAGACTAGGTACTTTTGGATCCAAGGAGTGTGCAGAGCTGAGGCTGGCTGCCTCCATGAGCTTGGCTAGTAGACACAGTCCACCTAGGGTAGTGGATCTTCTCTAGAACTGTAAAAATGATCCAAAAGATGGTTATTGTTTTTTCCTTTATGCAACATGAGGGAACTCGCTTATTATGCACTTGAGTCTTATAACAAAGCAGATATTTGTGCTTTGGGTTCATAGGGTAGGAAGTGAAATCTCAGATTAAATATTTGCCCCATACGAACCAAGGAGGATGCGGCTGAAGCCAGGACAGCCTCATTTCCATGCGTCTTCATTGCAACAGGATGACTGGGCGTTCACTCAGAGATGCTTTTTCTTCCCACCAGTGCTTCAGTGCCCACTCGACCGTGCTCAGGTTCCCTGGTGGTTAGCTACCGTCTTCTTATGATGGTGTTAGGGGTTCAGGATGTCACCATGGCCAGGAACTGATGAATTTAAAATGTAAAGTCTGAAAAGGACAATTTTTACTCTGTTGAAGTTTTTGGAATACTAGAGGTTAATTCATCCAAAGTGACCTTCCTAGGCTCTCAGATGACACCAAAGTCTTCCACTCTGCCTGCACCCCAGCTTTCTTCTTCCCAACTTACCTAGACTTATTATCCACGTGCAATAGTTATATAGTCAGTCTTCACAAAGAAAAGGGGAAAGAGAAAAGCTGAAAAATGCAAATGTGCTCATTTATGTGGTGTTGAACGTTTACGGGGTCCTGGAGGCTGTGAACAGTGCTTGTTTTCTGTCTGGGTTTTGTCATTTCACGTCCTAGGTTGTACCAGGCAGGATCATCCCACTGGCAGATTACTGAGTTCAAACTGGCTAGGGAGAAAAGGGAATTGTGTTGGGTGAGCTCTGACTGTCTGACTTCAGAGAGGGTGGACCTAGCTGTGTCTTCCCTCTGTGATCAGAACTCTGGCTCCATCTCAGGTTCCTTCTTTCTTAGAAGCCTTATTAAAAAATAGAGAACACTGCCCACCCCACAGACTTGAGCGAAGCTCTGATTGGCTCATTTTTTAGGCACCATCTGTCTTTGAACCTATCACCGTGGCCAGAGAAGGAATGCCTGTGGTCTTGGTCCAGTGACCCCAGTGGGTTGGGAGTGGGATTTGTGCTTCATCCAAATGCAGCAAGGGGATGTTGAGGGAAGGCTCAGTTCCATAGAGAGAGGATGTCTGCTGCCCAGACCCCACCATGCCACCTGCCACTGCTAAATTAGGGATTTTAATCCCTGTTCTGGAGACCCCAGACCTCTGAGGAGGAACCTTAGGGATATCTGTAGGTAGTGAAGTATTTTCTTTCTTTCTTTCTTTCTTTTCTTTTCTTTTTTTTTCTTTTTGGTTTTTCGAGACAGGGTTTCTCTATGTAGCCCTGGCTGTCCTGGAACTCACTCTGTAGACCAGGCTGGCCTGGAACTCAGAAACCCGCTTGTCTCTGCCTCCCAAGTGCTGGGATTAAAGGCATGAGGCACCACTGCCTGGCGTGAAGTATTTTCTAAACCTCAGCAAGGGTTTAAATGGGCTGAGGAACTGGGTTTCTCTTTTGGCTGCTTCATTATTGGAATTTCACATAAGTTTTCATTTTGATAAATCTTTTTGATTTTGCTGATAAGGAAAAGGCCTGGAACCCATTGGGATAGATGATATCTGAGGCTTACACTTAGAAAATCCTTGCGAGTTAGATGCCAAAGTGAATAATTTTCGGCAATTGAGGGCACATGTTAAAGAGTAAATCTTTAGCTCCACCCTGCCCACTCTCCGGTGTGTCCGTTCTTTTCCAAATGACCCTGCTGGCTTTATTACCATCTCTATCAAGCTATCCCCAAGTCTGCCAGCCCCCACCTCCAAGGACCCACCTGTTTCCTGCTTTGCAAATTTCTTGCAGATGCAAAAGGCAGCTAGTTTTAGCGCAGCAGGACACTTTTAGTGTAACCGAGTGCCCAGTGCCGAGTCCTGCCTTCCACAGGCAGAGTGCTGAGTTACTTAGAGATGGGGAACGTCATAAATGCCGCGCTGCATTCTACACTGCATGGACCAAAGGAGAGTAGCTCTCAGGGACATGCTGATCCCAGCATAGGGGATTCTAGGACAAGATACAAAGGGAGGCCTTCAAGACGTACATATATATCCTCCCTCTTACTCCCTCCCTCCCTCTCTTTCCTTCCCTCCCTCCATCCTCCTCCTCCAATCTCTCTTGCTTTCTCCCACTCTCTACTCCCCTCCTTCTCTCTCTCCCTTCCCCTCTCCCTTCCCCTCTCCCTTGTCCATCCATACCCCCCACACACACATGATCACAAAGTAAAGTGTATTCCTTTCCTCCTACCTTGACAAATGCACTTTTTCAATGACCTAGAAGGGAGAGCTTAAAGTCAGAATTCTCAGACTTGTCAGAGTCTTGTCACTGTAGTGTGGCAGCGTAACTCTCAACACACAGGCCTCCCTGTTCTCCCACACTGCTCCATGAGGGTGTTGCATGCAGAATACTTCAGCCACTGCCCAAGCTCTGCAGACAAATATCCTTGGTCATCTCTCTCACAGGCCTAGAGCTGTATACACCAATGACTCCTTTTGTCATCAGAGGACAGCATCATGGAAGATAGCCATTCCCTACAGAGATTCATAAAATCCAGTTTAGGTACCCAGGACATGTTCTAGAAGGGTGTACATGCGCTCAGCCATGCCCTGCTGGGCATGTGAAATCCCCACTTGGGAGCTGTAGCAGAGTTAGTGAAGAGCCAGCTCAAAGCCATGGAAGGCTCTGGGCTTTTGGTACAGAAGCAGAGGCTCTGAGATCAGGTGGTAATTTACTACCATTCAGTGTTCCTAGTTGTATCCAGGGTCTAGATCATGTGTTCTCAACTATTCACAGGAACTGGCTCTTGCCCAGTTGTTGAAGGAGCAGAGGAACAGGACAATAGATTAGAGGTTTTAACTGAACTGCCAAGATAGAATGGAGATTGGCTACCAAAGTAAGAAGTGAGGTAGTTGAAGGTGTGTGCTTCCTCAGAGGGAATCCTAGAGAGCATCCTTTAGTGACTTTGGCAATCCTCACTTCTGGAGGGAATTAGAGAAGGAAACATTTTGGTTGGGAGGATTTTTGGAAAATGATACTGGAACCTAGAGGTAAAATGTGTATGCTCTCACCTCAAGCTGCTGAGGAGGGCTGGAAGGCTTGCTGAGAACCCTGAAAGACCATATGGCCCTCCTGAGGAAGCATGCCACTGTGTTCTGCATCTTTAAGATCTGTGAGTTCTTCTTGTAGATGAGGTTGGGCCAAGCACATGAGAATCTGCCTGGAGCCTTTTGTACTGCAGCCCAGGAGTTCTGCATGGAAATGGTCTTCAAAGCCTCCACCACATCTGAGGTCAGACTTCCCCACCCTATCTCTCTCTCCTTAAATACCTCCTCCTTCTATTCTGTTAGGACCTGGCTATAATCCTCTCAGCAGGTCTGTGCTCCAGATGACCTGCTTGTCCTCTAGAGTCTACTCTACCCTTATTCCATAGCAATATTCTTGGCACGTGGTTATATTCCAGGAAGACTATATTTCTTGGCTTACCTATGGCTAAGGGCTGAGCTGGTAAGTAAGATCTCACCAATGGACTGTGTGAGGACGAGCTGTGTAAAGGATGTGATGCTAATTGCTTAACAACAGGATGTTGTTTCTGCCCATTTCCATGGTGCAAATATCCTGACCATGGCGGGTTTTTGTTTATTTCATATATGGCAGCATACACCTCTGCTGAGATCAGAAGGGGACAGCACGTTAATGCCACAAAGGAGAAGAGAAAATGTGGGCTTTCTGTCTCACTTACTCATGTTGCCTGTATTGCTTGTGGTCCTTTTCTGAGTTTGTACAGAGATTCCGATGACCAGAAAATGTATCTGGTCATGACCAGAAATCAGCAGTGGGTTACAGTACAGTATGAATTCACTTCAGCTGGTCTTTCTATTTTCTGCTTGTCTCTGTCTCCGAGACTTGCCTTCAGGGTACGCTGTCCCACACACATTATTCATGATCCCTCCCTGCAAACCTGGAAGTTTGGTGACTAAGGACTGTTCTTGCCATGTGACAGAGGAGTAAACCAAAGCCCAGATAATCCGCCCTGGTTTTGTAATCTCTTGTTTAATAGTCTGACTTCCTCAACTGCCTGCAGGCCCTGGGAGGCAACGATCTTATCTGGTGTATTCCTTGTATCAGCATCCAGCTTGTTGCCTGCTGTGGAGCTGTGAATGTTCACTGACTTCCTCAATTTAAGAAAAATGCCCTTTTACAGAGGGGCTTGCAGAGCTCAAGCTGCAGTAGTGGTTCTTCACATATTTTCAGATGCAAGACCTATTGGCAGCACATTTGAGGTATCAGAAGATCCACAACACCTAAAAGCCAGAAGGAATCCCATCTGTCACTTTGGGGTGACCCGGTGTTTTTGTGAGCTCTCCAGTGTGGACTGCTTTTGACAACTTGTAGACAGCCTCACTTTACAGGTGTGTTCAGGGTCCCAGGGGAGCCTCTTTGTCTCAGTTGTCAAGGGTGTCAGTGGATGTGCCAGCATTCACCGGTGTCCCATTCTGGGTCATGTGACTAAACAGCATTTTCAGTCCTTTTGGAACTGTGCTGTCTCTTATGCCAATTGCTTCCGGACAAGAGCTAGTCTCGCTACTTCCCCCTTGGGAACATGTGACAACATCTGGAAACGTTTTAATTGTAATCAGGGAGCAGAAGATCCTACTGTGTTCCAGTGGGTAGGCCCCTGGACTACTGCTAAACATCCTACTATGTGCAGGACATCTCCATTGTAAAGAAGTATACATCCCAAATGCTGGTTATGTGGTAGGTGAGAGAGCATGGGCTAGACTTTGTAGCCCTGAGAAAAAGGAGCTCCTGGCAAAAGCTGCAGAGATAGGAGAAGTTTCAGGCCCTTCTCTTTCAGATTTCTGCAAAGCTCAGATCACACACATCTTTGCATGTGGGCTCATCCTGAACATGGTCACTATTCATGGGCAATGGCAGACTTAGATCCTGACCTGGCCTGTAAGCCACCCTGACTCATCTGTGGCTGCTGCAACACACCTGCATGCTGCGAATGACAAAAATGCAACACCCCTCCCTCATAATCCTCTCCCATAACCCTTCCATAACCCCGCCTTTGCTTTGACCAATAATTTCTAGACCGAAACAAAATACTTGGAGAAATACATAAAAAGTCAGTGGAAATATCATTGTGTTACCCTCGTATATAGATGCTTAACGTGCCTTTGGTAAGGGATGGGAGAGTAGTAGTTTTAACAGAGAGTTTATTAGTAGTAACAGAAGTCCAGAGTAGGCAGTTCAGGTCTGATGTAGCAGCCTCAGAACACCATCAAGAACGCAGACTCCATCGAATTTCTGCTTTCTTCCTTAGGTCTCAAAGATGGCCGCTGCTCTTCCAGGCATGATGTCACCACTGAAAAGGAAGAAAGCAGAACCCTCAAAAAGCCGTGAATAAATCTATTACTTTTTATGACTTTTCCTGGAAGAGTACACCCGGTGATTCATCTGTTGGCTTCGTCCATTGGGTATAACGCACCACATGACTTCCTAGCTACAAAGGAGTCTGGGAAGGTAAGAATGTGTCTCGTAGCTTCTTTAATAAGGAAATTAAGGGAGTAAGAGGTCATGAAACCAAATGGCTGTTGAGTAGCCAATCTGCTGTGTTAACCACAACAAACCCAATTTTAGAAACTGCTTAGTGATGTGAAAAAAATATCTCTTTCTCTCATGTAAGCACTAATGTGGCTCAACCATGCTTAGCTCTGAGGTCAGATGAGATTGAGCATGTCCAGTCTGTCAGGTCCAAAGGAAACTCATTCCCAAACTCCAAAGGGCAGTCCAAAAACTCCAGAAATGAGCCCAGCCTGGACTCTAGGAGGATTTCTGGTGGTTAGGCAAAAGCCAGCTTTCCTCAGGAACTTGTGAAGCTGGTTCCCATCTGCCAAAGGAGTCATTCCCTTCCCTCTGGCAGAGGGGACATAAGGCACAGGTGCCAGCTATCAGCATACAGGAGCACATGATGGTCTCCAGGTTCCTTCAGGATAAGTCGGTCAGTCATGGGCTTCCTTCCTTATAACTCTGCTCTCTCTCTCTCTCTCTCTCTCTCTCTCTCTCTCTCTCTCTCTGCACCTGCTCCTCTCCTATGTTTTCTCTATTCTTTCTAATCCCCTGCTATTCTCCTCTCTCCCAAAGACAGCTCCGGGCCAGGTTCAGTCTGCTGTCCATGTTCAATCTACTTCTTTCTCTCTCTGCTCTAGATTCTTCGGTGCCTCTGGCTGTTTTTCCCCCCTCTCATATCTATAATAAAAACCTTCCCTTTAGCCATACCGTGGAGTGACCATGTCCTTAGTTTATACACAGTCTTGTCTGCATCCATCTCTCCTCATCTCCACAGCTGCCTCCATGTCCCACCCAGAGACAGTGGCACATTGCCGACAGATTCCCTGCCTTGGGAAAGCTTGTATGCCCAGGCCCTCAGTATAGTTCCCCTCAAGATGGTACCCAGCCACAGCCCTCTGAGACACAAAGAGTGACAACATGCCACTATGTAAATCAGTGTGGGAGTTCCTCAAAAACACCCAAAATAAGATACCATAAGATCCAGCTGTAACCATCCTGGGTGTACACACTCAAAAGGCCCCACACTCTCTAAGAGAGGAACCTGCATGGTCACTGCAGCTCCAGTCAGGGTGGCTAGGAAACGGAACCAGCCTAAATTCCTGTCAACAGAGGAGTGGATAATGAAAATGTGGTACATATACACAGTGGAGTTTTAGTCGGCTATAAAAAGTGAAATTACGTAATTTAAAGGAAATGATAGATCTGGAAAAAATTATACTGAGTGAGTTAAATCAGAGTGTCTATATAGGCCAGGAGGTCAGGAAAGGAATCCTGACAGGAGGGAAGGGGCTGCTAAAACACGGGGTATGATGAGGTGGGGTATTCTAGGCATGGAAAGATTTTAATGGTGTTGGGGTAGGGAAATAAAGCCAGAGGAGAGTTAACAAAAATATTAAGATTAATTACAAAGCTATATGGAAGTTTTACAAATGAATTTACAAACTACAATAAAACAACCTAAAAATTAAATGATAATAAAATGGCTTGGAATGGAGGTACATTTCATGGGCTAATACTACTTCCAGAAATTATAGGCTTGTAACTGAATCTCTACTGACAGGAGTGGGATATCTCCCTCTGAATTGTTGGCTGAGAAGTCCTATGGTCACCAAAAGAATACTGTCCCTTTTTGTCACTCTTGATTGTCTAAAGAACTAGATGGTAAGACCGTGTTGCTGAAGACATCACACGTTTTGGTTATGGGACATAGAGAAATCAAGTTGGAACAGTTCTGGAAATTCTGCCTCTGCTGGGAGTATTTATAGCGGCAGAAGGTGTGATGTAGGTGTGATGTAGGTGTGATGTAGGTGTGATGTAGGCTGCTGATAGAGAAAACTGAGCAACAGCCTTACCTACTTGTAGCCCATGCTTGGTATGATATGGACCTGCTAGGCAGGAGATGCCTATTCATGCAATGGTGGCATGACTCTTGGGGGTAACCAGTGGATTTGTTATTGGATTGCATCCTAATTCATGGAAGGGAATGCATATCTATTACTATAAACTAATAAAAGTCTTACCATTGGGTTGGTTACGGGTTCAAGGGGTGGGGTGGGGATGGCATACTACCATTGTTTCTTTAATGGAGACGTTCCCAAACTTCCGTCTAAATATTTATTTTTATACCAAGAGACTAGTGGCATTGTCAGCCTGCAGTAATGGTTAATATAGTTAATATAGAGATTTGTCAGAGTGATGAGAATAAGTGACTGTTGAGTACTTAGCTCTAGATAGATATCAATATCAAGCCCTCAAGGCCAGGGGTTTTGTGGAAGAAAGGGTTTAAGGAAAGAAAGAGTCAAGGCTTGAGCAATCTCACAGTCCTCTGTGGGGCATGGGTTTCAGGGTTCACCATGGGACTGGAATTCTGACTTCAGTGGTCCCAGAATTTATTAGAGGATGGGGATTTTAATACCAGAAGCCCTAGAGTTCACTAGGACCAGGGCTTGAACTCCAATGGTCCCAGAATCATTGTGGTGCTGGAGTTCTGACTCATTCCAGAGATTCTACAGTTCACTGCAGGACTGTTGCCTGTAGTTTTACCCTGCTTTATGCTCTTGGGCAGGCCATGCTTCCAGCCACCCGCCCAGGGAATCTGTGGATCCATGGATGAAAGAGACACACACACACACACACACACACACACACACACACTCACACACACTATCGTATTTTTAACATCCCTTGCTAGCTCAATGTCTGGGTACTTCTAAGCCTCCCACCTGCTACCTCAGGCCTAATCGGGGAATTGGCCAGGGGCCACTTACCTGAGATATCACATGGTTGGTTAGCTTTCTCTCCTGCAGCTCCTACATCTGTCCCATCTGTCTTCCTCTGAAACATGGCAAATCTTCTCCTGCTCTCTCCTCTCTCCTAGCCTTAGGGAACCTAGAAGTCCTGCCTTTCCCTTTCTGCCCAGCCATTCATTGACTGTTGACTCTATTGGTTGGTCAAAAACCAATTGGCGACAAGGATCTTTAGCATATGAACATGCATATTCTCAATTAAATCAAAGCATCAGAACCACTCCCCTACACAGGACCCTCAGAACTTGGCTCTAGTAGTCCCAAAGTTCACTTAAGTTCTGAGGTTCTGACTTCAGGGGGACCAGAATTCACTGTAGACTGGAGTTCTCAGTACAACCCCAAGTCAGTTTACAGAGTTCAGAAAAAACTGGTGTTTTGACTGGAGGCCCCAGTGGGTTTACAGAATCCAACATGTGGCTTGGGTTTGACTCCATCTCATTTTGTTGGTGATCAGTGTGGGAACCTGCTCTTGACCCTGCTGGCACTTCATCGAAACTAGATCACACAATGACAGTACCTGTAAATGAACTCTCTATAGCTGAACTTCCTACAGAAATCCCTCTAAGAAGACTTACAGAAAATGAAACAACCAAAGTGAGTTGTAAGGAAGGGGGAGTTAGAACTAGAAGATAAACCCATTCCAGTATTTGTATAAAACATGACGAAGAAACACTAAGACAAGAACTCACCCACCAACCACAACCCATTCTCAACTTGCCAACTCTGGACAACTGAAATGACTAAGAAAGAATCCAGAGTCTTACTCTTTAGAAGAATTAATGATCATAAGGAAGACTCAAACAGATGCATGAACCAAGGAGATCTATCAAGACCTTGACAAGACAGTCTCCAACATGAAGATTAATATAGTGGAAGAGATAGCCAAAATAAGTAGAGAAAAAAGTTCATCAAGGAATCTGAAACATTGAAAAAGAACTGAGTAAAACCACCGTGAGTGAAAGAAATGGTCATTCAAATAAAGACATGGTCATTCAAATAAGGTTAAACCACCAGAAAGTGTTGCCAAAGACACCAGGACAAGCAGAAGTCTTCTGGGATCCACTGCCATATCCAGCCCAAGCTCTCAGGAATGAGGATGCTCTAGGTACCGCCTCACTGCCTAATTGACTAAGAGCATGGACTCAAGACTGTTTGGTCAAGACTTTTAGCTTTAGTATTGAAAACAAACAAAATGCCCTTTGCTTTAAAAGGTCACAATTCACATACATACATACACTCATATATGTATACATATGTGTATATATGTGAGGTCTCAAGAGACTTCCATATCCCCCCAACCCCAGGCTTATTGCAGCGAACCCCACTGGCAGCATCTCATCCCTATGTCTCTTAGGGGTAGAAGCTTTGACACTGGGAGAAGGGGACAGTCTGAGGATCCCCCAAGGTGAAAGCAGAGAAATTTGAAGATGAAGACAGGCAGTAGGTCTCGGTCAGGGATGCTTCAACTTGAGTGAATCAGAAGAGCAGGGGCCAAGAGGGGTGAGAAGGCACTGTTGTCAAGATTTGGAGAACTGCATCTGTCCCTTTCATCCCCAGGTACCACTTAATGATGAAACTTCAAGTCCCATTCAGTGAGCTCCCCATACCCTTTTGACGAGGGTTCCCTAAACCCACAGGTACTGAGCTCCACACTGCTCTGCTGGTTCTAAGCTAAGCCTTCAGGGTTAGGGTCTTTACTTTCCAGTGTTATGGCTTAGAAAATAATGGAGAGCTTTGTACCCCACTTTCTATGAAATGGACACAAAAACGGGGTCTAAGTTCTAGGGATGCTGGGAGGAGGTGAACAAATGTTCACAGAAAGCCCAGCACGGGTTCTGGGCACACACCCTCAGTAATCTGTTGGGTTTTAGTAATATTAGATTTTTGTGCAGAATAGAAGGGACAAAGTCCATAAAGTGACAGATATCCAGAGTTTACACTAAGTAGGTCTACAGTTACTTACATTAAGTCTGCCATTCTCTCACACAATATACATCTTGCCCCTCATCATGCACAGTCTTAGATGACACCATTCGGCTTTCCTTTAGTGTCCTTTTCAGGAAGCAGATGGAAAGTGAAATTGAGCAGCTATTGGCATCAAAAGCACCAATGTGATAGCACAGCTCCTGGGCCACAGGGAGCCATTTCCTGATAGAACATATAGTGGGGAGAGAGCTCTGAGGGAGTCTGAGTCTGCTTCTGGCCCATAGCCTCACCCAGAAATGAGCACTACATTGCTCTTTGTGTCATGTAGCCACATGATGGGTGATTACAAGACACTGCTCCAGAATTGCAGGTCATCCTTGAGATTGGGTAGACCTGACCCAAGATGCTGATGATTTAAAATGACTGTAATGAGAAACTTCTGTGAACATGTTGCAAAGCTGAAGAGAAAGCCAGTGCTAACCAGAATGAAGGATTCTAGGTTATATCGAAAGCAGTTTGAGACTGCATGAATTCCACATGGTTTGAGAAGTCAGCCCATCTCATGTCCATCGTTCATGTTCATGGGTTTTGACAACATCATAAGACTTCATTAAGGGGGTGCAGGGGAGGCTGAATAATGAGAGGCTTTTT
Source organism: Rhynchomys soricoides (assembly GCA_019843965.1). Taxonomy (NCBI): domain Eukaryota; kingdom Metazoa; phylum Chordata; class Mammalia; order Rodentia; family Muridae; genus Rhynchomys; species Rhynchomys soricoides. The sequence continues at coordinate 2,767,850 of JADRCH010000097.1, read as the reverse complement.
GTGAGGAAGAAGGTGATCTCCAAGTAGAGTGGGATCCCCCATGTACCAGGATTCACGTTAGAATCTGTTTGTTATATCAGCATCAAAACTGGTCCAGGGGCTGTGGATACAGCTTAGTTGTTAATGGGCTTGCTTGGTATGCATGAGGCCTTGGGTTTAATTGTCACCACTTCACAAACTGGGTGCAGTGGTGCGTGAGTGAGCTCTTACCCCTGGGGAGGTGGAGGCAAGGATGTTTTCAGGTGATTCATGTCAGCAGATTTTTTAATAACCATGAACCCATGTCAGCAAGAATAGGAACAGGGGAAAGACCCCTGGCTTTGCAATTGCTCTGGACTTAGGAGAAAGTGGTTGGTGAGTACGCAGGCAGCATTTTTTTTTTTCTAGCTGGATTGCCCTAGAATACTGACTGCTAAATGCAATGTCCATGCTATATGCCCCTGTATGGTTTTGCAAAAACTTGGTTCTGATCCTTACCTAGGCAAAGCCCTGTTGAAATAGTCAATCTTGAAGTTTTGTTCAGAGGACATGCTTTTCTAGGGGCAAAGTTGTTTGTGGTTCAGAGTCAGGATGCTAGCTTTGAACTGCTTGGTGGTAAATGTGAGACTTGGCCCATCTGCATCCTACCTGGCTGTTGGGAAAGTAATCTGGCCCCAAAAAGAACCAAAGTTGGATCCAGAGATGGTGGGGAGGACAGTCAATGGTCCCTGCTATACAGTGCCGGTGAATAGCAGAGGTGCTGGCCTAGAGGAGACTCTGAGTATGGTGACAGGAACAATCCAAGAGGCAGCAGTTAGCCAATCAATCTTTCTGTAATGTTCCCAGAAAGTTCAAGGATGATAGGCTCCTTCCAAGAACGGAGATCTTGTTTCCTGATTTCAAGGAGCTGCTTACAAAAATAAAGGAGAAAACAAACACAGGTCGCCAGCAGAACAGTTAGGGGCATGTGATGAGGATAGTGTTTCCCCTGATGTCAGGGAATAAACTGTCACTCTCTTGAGCTTATCAGAGAAGTCTCCGTGGATACAGTGTCAAGACTGTATCCACTGAGGTGTGAGGTTCAGTTGCTGAGACTAGGCAGCATGTGGTTGAAGCCTTGCCCTATTCTGGGTCTGGGGTTTGGATCTGGAACAATGAACCATGATAAGAGGAGAGGAGAATTCCATTTGCAAAGCCCTTGCATGCAGAAATGCAGACGGCACCCCTGAGTTAGCTCAGAATGATCCCTGTGCTTGTCTGCTTGGGCTCTTTTTAGACACAGATTCTTTTCTATAACAGCCAGATAGGATCCAGGTGGGTCAGTCATCACATTTACCAGAGTTTGGAGGGAGAAGCTCTTTTAGTGAAGGCATTACAAATAATGCAAGTGAGTAGGAGGGGGATTATTTCCAGTGGCCCAGAGGTTCCCAAACAGCTCTGCACCACCAAGTCAGGAGCACTAAGTTGGCCATGATGGTGCTTACATAACAATAGCAAAATACTAAGAATATTCTAAAACAGTGGACCAGAAACAGATACATCCTCCTCCTCTTCCTCTTCCTCCTTCTTTTAAGATTTATTTATTGTATGTATATGAGTACACCATTGCTGTCTTCAGACACACCAGTAGAGGGCATCAGATCCCGTTATAGATGGTTATGAGTCACCATGTGGTTGCTGGGAATTGAACTCAGGACCTTTGGAAGGGCAGTCAGTGCTTTTAACCTCTGAGCCATCTCTCCAGCCCAGTTTACATCCTTCTTATCTCTAGATTACCACTGGCTCTTCACCAGCCCCTGAAATCAGCACCCCTATTTTATAGCCATCTGAAGAAAGTGATGGCAGCCCTCAATATAATTCATTTGAAGCAGACCCCACCCCCCCAAATTTACCATTATGTGAGTCACAGTGGTTCTTGTGCTCAGTACCTCTGACGGGTGTAGAAGTGAATCACGGTGGCACTTGTGCTCAGGTATATAGAAATGAATCACAGAGGTGCTTGTGTTCAGTACCTCTGGTGAGTGTAGACAAGGTAGTTGGTGAAATTCAACATCTATTCATGAGGAAGCCCTCAAATAACCAGAAAACAGAGCTGAGGAAACAGCACATAAACTCAGAGAGATTCCATGTGTTTGAGTTTTTTCAGTTTCCCTCACCTCAGCCTTGTCCATCACTTGGATCCCTTGTTTAGGAATGAGGGAGCCACGGCCTCAGTAAATCTGCCTCTCTCTTTCACTCTTCTGCTGCGGCCCTGGGAGAAAGGGTTGAGTGCTGCTGGCAGGATAGGGACTTTTTTGTTTTCCTTTGTTTGTTTACCCTCAATTTGGATGCATAAGTAAGTAAATTGAATTTGTAATCGGAAGGCTGTGGATTCTGGAAGGCCCCTGGTCTAACCAGTGTCCGCCATAGCTATTCACTCCTCAGGCATCATTTACATAGACAGTGACTGGCTTCTCCCATGCCTGTGTTCCTTCCCAAACTTAGGTGTGGATGTGGGGGGGGGGGGGGAACAACTCCTTTCTCAGGCAGGCAGGGGGCTGACCTCACAGACTCCGCTCTTTCCTCTTGGCTGCACATGAAACTACAAGTTTAACAAGAAATGACAAGCCACAGCCTGGGAGAAAACATAACTATTCTGTTTAGTTTGGGGTCACCTTGACACAGTGAGGGTTATCTGAGAAGACAGAATCTCAATTGAGAAAATGCCTCCATCAGATTGGCCCGTTGTCAAGTCTGTGGAGACATTTTCTTGATTAATGATTGATGTGGAGGACCCAGCCTAGTGGGGGTGGTGCTTGCCCTTGGTCAAGTGGTCCTATGTTGTGTGAGAGTCCGATTGAGCAAGCCTTGGAGAACAAGCCAGTAAGCAGCAATTCTCTACGGCCTCTGCATTAGTTCCTGACTTCATGTTTCTGCCTTGAGTTCCTACCCCAACTTTCTCTCATGATTGACTGGAAATGTAAGCTAAATAAGCCCTTCCCTTGCCAAGTTGCATTTGGTCATAGTATTTTATTACAGGAACAGAAAGCAAACTGGGAGAACAGTGGATCTATCCAACAAGGGCTTTGTACCTAGAATAGATCAACAACTCTTTAAGTCAATAACAGGAAGAAAACTATTTTAAAAGGGGTAACAAACACTTGAAAAGGTATTTCTCCAGATTATATCCATAAATATTCATTTACTATATGAAAATGCCTCAACATCATTATGCAAGGAAATGTAAATTAAGATAAATATGAGAATACTCACATACCCTCTCATGGTGAATAAACAGACCAGATAAATATGAGAATGCTGAATATGGTGAATAAACAGACCAGCTAACGGCACAGGTGACTTGAGAATAGCAAGTGTTGACATTGTGGGGTATAGGAAACTCTGTGACAGTGAGTCGTGCATATTTTACAGCCAGCAATTTTACCTTGAATTACAGATGTAAGTAAGTGTAGAAATGTGATAATAAAGCCAGATATAAACACATTTCTAGTAGAAGTACTAATATCCATTAAACACATGAAAAAGTGTTCACCATATACAGCAATCAGAGAATTCTACTTCACCAGTCAGAATGGCTACTATCAAGAAAACAGACAACCAATGCTGGCAAAGTTGCCCAGGGAAAGGGAACCATTATCCACTGTCAGTGAGGAAATAAATTAATCCACCCACTGTGGAAATCAGTAGTGATGTTCCGCAAACAGCGGAAGATAGAACCACCCATCTATACCATTTCTGGTGGCATAGCTGAAGGCTCCAAAGGCAGCCTGCCATGGAGATCACCACACAAACGTTTATAATAGCACTGTTTGCAATAGCAAAGACTTGCAGTCAGTCTAGGTGTTCATCAACAGATGAATGGGTAAAGAACATGGCGTGTGCACACAGGAGCATGCAGGGAGGGTACACTGTTCAGCAATAAAGATGAGTAAGACTGTGTCATTCCCAGAATATGGATAAAAGGCTGTTGAGATAACCTCATCCCAAGAAAGACAAATATTATTTTTTTAGCCTCAAAGGTAGAGTTTCTATTTTCAAAAATATAAGAATTAGACAGGGAGTATTTTGAAGCAAGAAGTGGGCAATCAGGAAGAGAGAGGGGGGACAAATGTATAAAGTGGGCAAATGTGATCTATTGTTTTATATAATTAATATATGCAAATAAGAGATCATAGCAACTTTATAATAGTTCAAAACAAGACAATCAATATTCTCCTACAAGAAAGCAGATATCAAAACCTACCCATACAGTGAAGTACCACACATCCACAAGTGAACTTCCAGTAACCATAGCAACATGAACACACCTCATTCACAATATCCTGAGCAAAAGAAACTGGACTTAGAGTCACTGTGGTTTGATTTATATTACATTTAAAAACTACAGAAATGGCTATACTGAGAAAAATGAAAGTGATGTTGGCTGAGGATTGCTAAGTGGGGCAGGTGTGGGAGATGCTGCTAACAGGAGCGGGAGATGCTGCAGATGAGGGTTGCTAACAGGTGCGGGAGAGCCCTTCACTGGTTCCAAGGTACAGGGAAGAGTAAAACTTCACTGAACCTTGTATTCTTCACCGTCTGTCTCCACACTCTTGAGTCCTACACAGAATGGAGGAGCCTCGGGCTCCAGCACAGGATGCACTGCATGTGGAAGTGTGGAAATACACTAATCCTCACCAGAGAAGTAGCAAGGAAAATGTACTGAAAATCAAAATATAAACATAGTCAACATTTCAAAATGGTCCAGTGTCCCTGGACATATCAAGAAAAGGCTGTTCCTTAAGAGCTCTCTCAGAAAAGTAAGAAATATTTTTAAAAGTTCCATAAGTCCTTCAGAATATTATATGTTGTAATTTGATCATGTCCAGTCTCTCCATCTTCTACTGGATCCACTACCCCATCTCTACCCACCCAACTTGGTGTTTTCATGTTTTTGTAAACCCATCAGGTACAATTTGTGCTTCATATATACTCTGGAGTGTGTGGCCATGCACTGGAGCACAGTCAACCTAGAGGGGCCATACCCCTAAAGAAAATCAGCTCTTCTTCTCCCAGAATCTATCAGCTACAAACAGCTCCTCAGACGGAGTGTCCATCTCCCCACTCCATGCTGTGATTTTGTCTGGCTTACACTTGTGCAGGTCTTGTGCACAATTTCTGCGTGTTCAGATGTTCATCTGCCCTGTCTTGCCTGGAAAACACCATCATTGTAATCATCCATCTCCCCTGGTTCATTCAATCCCTTCTACCCCACTCTTCCTCAATGATCCCAAGACTTGTAGGATGTATTATGTAGTTGTCTTTTACTGTCTGCACCTTGACCAGGTGTGGGTCCCTATGTTAACCACCATCTATTGCAAAAAGACGCTTCTCTGATAAAGGTTGAGAGATGAACATGTTGGGGGTAATGATAAGTCATTAGGAGTCATTTTAATGTTGTATCCACTTAGCAGAGTAAACAGTAGAGTTTTCCCTTAGGACCTCTGACCTGTTTAGCCACAGGTTTTTGGTCTCGGTAATAGTACCAGATATGGATTCTATCTTTTGGGGTGGACCTTAAATCCAATCAAAACAGTGGTTGGTTGCTGTCTTAACTGCTGCTCTATTGCTGTGATGACACACCTGACTAAGGATACTTATAAAAAGAAGCATTTAATTGGGGGCTTGCTTATAGTTTCAGAGGCTTAATCATGAGCATCATTGCAGGAAGTATGGCAGCAGGCAGGCAGGCATGTCACTGGAGCAGTAGCTAGGAGTTTACATCCTGATCCACAGACAGCAGGCAGAAAGCCAGTGAGACTGGGTCTTGTGTGGGCTTTTGAAATCTCAAAGTCCACCTCCAGGTGACACTCTTCCTCCCACACAACCATATCTCCTACTCCTTCCTAAACAGTCCACCAATTAGGGTCCAAGCATTTAAATATATGAGACTATGGGGGTCACTTTTCTTCAGCCTACCACGGTTATTCCCATATTTGTGCCACTATTGTGCCAGGGGGCATTTCTTACCAGGCTCGTCCTTGATGTAGTTTGCAGGTTCATGACTGGGTAAGATTGATGATTGATGATTGACAGTTAAGCTTCCTCCAGTAGCATGCATGAATGCACATGCATGTGTATACCTGTACATGGAATGGCCAGAAGGTGAAATCTCAGCCTAGAAATATAAGAAATCTGAAAAAAATGGGACAACATGACACTGTCAAAAGTTCAATATTGTCCAGGAACTGATTCCATTAATTTGGAAAGAATTGAAATGCTGGATGTGGAATTCAAAAGTATTTTTAAACAATGATTGAATCCCAAAGGAAATATTTTTGAAGAAACAATTAAAGGAAGACAATATAGAATATGAATGTGAAGTTTGATAAAGAGACAGAGGTTTTGAAAAAAATCAAAGAGAAATGATTAAAAGAACAGCGCAATAAGTCAAATTAAAAAAAAAGTGTTAGAGAGACTTCCTGGGCTAGAGGCAAGGCTGATGAATCAGAGCATCCAGAGTGTAATAAAGCTTAAATAAATTAACAAACAAATAAATGAGGTCAGGCAGGTGTCTCAATAGGCAAGGTGCCTACCCAACCTTGAGTACCTGAGCTTACATCCGAAGCCACCATATAAAAACCAGAGTGCTGTGGAGTATGCATGTAACCACCATGCTGGGAGTGGGAAGTAATCAATTGCCAGAGCGTGCTGGCAGTCAGTCTCGACAATAGGTGAGCTCCAGGTTCAGTGAGAGACCTTGTTTCAAAAGTAAGATGAAGAATGATAGAGGAAGACACCCAACATTGACCTCTAGGCTTTCCATGTACAGGTACACATGCATGTGCATCTACACACAGGCATACACACATCAATACATATGCATACAGCACATGTCAATGACTCATAAAATGATAATGATTATTATGGACAGAACATGGACAACCTCTGAAACTCAATGAAAATACCAAACTAAGAAACTTTTTATGTAGGAGACGTTGTTATGGTATAGACTAAAGACATAAGAGAAAAATCTGTGTGCTGTCAGTTTTAATTGTCAACTTGATACAATCTAGAATCACATGATCAAAGAGTCTCAGTGATAGAAGGTCTAGATCAGGTTGGCCTGTGGGAATGTCTTTTAATTATAAATGTTGATGTCTTGGATATTAATGTTAATGTGAGAAGACCCAGCCTGATGTGGGCTCACCATTCCTACAACAAAGGATCCTGGACCGTATAATGCCGAAAGGAGCTGAGCACAGACAAGTGGTACATGCAGTCATTTCTCATTGCTCCTGGCTATGAACATGGTATGACCATTTGTCTCTGCCACTGTGTCATTCTTACAGCGATGGACTATGTCTTGGGATTGTAAACTAAAATAAAGCCTTTCATTCCTAAGTTGCTTTTTGTCAAGATATTTTTTATCATGGTAACAGGAATGAAACTAGGACAACCTAATATGGGAACAATTGCAGACAACAACAACAACCCAAATCTTGAAGATGATGTGAACATTCATATACAGGAAAAAACCCCACCTCCAGCCATCAAGAGTACAACAAAAGGAAGAATATTAAAAACAGTGAAGGAGATGTTCTGGGTCAGTAATATAAGCAAACACCTCAAAAGAGTAGGTGGGGTCACATTAGAAATACTAAGGTCAAAAGATCTGGAGGTGTATTTTAAGTCTTGAAAGAAAGGCAAATTCATGAGCAGTAAGCCAGTGTGGCAAAGGATGCTGAAAGGAATGGAGGAGGAATGTGAGCACAGCACAGCCATGAAAACTCAGGAAAAAACAAACAAGCAAACAGACAAACTAATAAAAAACCCAGGAGAAGAGGATATAAACAAAGGAGAATTAGGGAAGATTCAAACACTAAGAATAGAACATCTTGGCAATGATTAATGCATGACTTTCAATTATAACTCTAAGTATGAATGATACAAATTCCAATTAAAAGACACAGACTGACTAGTTGCATTTTAAAAAATCACAATCCATCTGCTTGCTTCCTGCAAGAAACACAACATCTTAACAAAGACATATATAGACTGAAAGAGGAATGGGAAGTAATATCCCAAGAAAAATGTAATCTGGGAACAAGAATAAGTAATTGAATTCGTATTTGACAAAGAAGGATTCAAGCCAAAGCTGGTCATATGGTAAAGGTGAACGTGAATCAAGAAGATTGTGATTATATATACACAGAATGTTGGAGTACCAGCTTTATAAAGCAACCACTACTAGATACAATAGGCTACAGTACAACAATAATAGGTGACGTTAACAGCGTGTTCTCAGTAATAGATGGGTCATTCAGACAAAAAAGATGAACACAGAGACATCACAATAGTTAAATTATATTGTATACCAAATGAATGAGAAATCTACAGAATATTCTGTTTAGCAACTACAAAACACATTCTTTTCAGCAGATCATGGGACTTTTCTATAAAAAGTTTATCATAAACTGAGTGTGGTCTAATTAGAATAATTTCATGTGTAATGCCATATCTTAACAGAAGAAAACTAAAAATCAATATAAAGAGAAATCACAGAATGTACAAACACAGAGATTGAACAACACACGTTCCAACAATCAGCGAATCATTAAAAACCAGGGGTAAAATTGTAAAATTTTTAGAATCAAATGTCAGTTGCAGTAGTTGGTTTTTTCAACTTACCACAAATCAGAGTCACCTGGAGACTTCAGTTGAGGCATTGCTCCTATCAGATTTGTCTGTGGGCATGTCTATGAGGTGTTTTCTTGATTAATGATTGTTGTGAGGTGGCAGATGGAAAAGTAGTCCTGGGTTGTATATGAAAGCAGGCTGAGTAAGCCTTGGGGAACAAGCTGGTAAGTGCACCCCTCCACAGCCTCTGCTTCAGTTCCTACCTCCAGGTTTCTGTCCTGGCCTCTGTCCGATGTGATTTGTGACCTTGGAGTTATAAGATGAAATAAACCTTTTCTTCCCCAAGTTGGTTTTGGCTGTAAAAGCTAGGTCCTGGCTCTTCCTCCCATCCCCATGCTCCCAGAAATAAGATTCAGACTCAAAATATATCTACAAACACCTTGGGCATATAGCTAGGCTCTACTCTGACTAGATCAAAACTCAGATAATCCAATTATTTTAACCTATATTCTGCCATGTAGTTGGTTACCTGTGCTTACCTACCATGTGTTCATCTCCTCACATCTTCCTGGGCGAATCTCCCACACCTGGCTCTATTCCAAAATTCTTCCTGCCTCCCAGATATCCCACCTTCTTTTTTTTTTTTTTGGTTTTTTGGTTTTTTGAGACAGGGTTTCTTTATGTAGCCCTGGCTGTCCCGGAACTTACTCTGTAGACCAGGCTGGCCTCGAACTCAGAAATCTGCCTGCCTCTGACTCCCAAGTGCTGGGATTAAAGGTATGCACCACCACTGCCCGGCCCCACCTTCCATTTCCTGCCTAAGCCATAGGCTTTTTAATTGCCAGGCGATGCATCCATACTGTATGTAAGATGTTTTCTCTATATTTGATCAATGTTTTATCACAGGAACAAAGAAGCAAACTAGAACAATGGCCAAATTATGGAATCAGCTACGTGCCCATTAGTGAGCTACCAGATAAAGAAAGTGTGATATATGTACACAGTGAAGTATTACTCAGCCACAAAGAGGAATTTGTGTTGTTTGCCAAGGAACTAAAGATTATCATGGTATAAGAAACAAATGACTAATAAAGACATGCTCCACATGTGTTCTTCCATCTGAGGACTGTCAGAAGGGAAAGGCATGAAAGTACGGGGGGGGGGGGGCTATTAGTAAAGAGAAAGGGTGTAAGGGCCGTGTGACAAAGCTTTTCATGGGTGGACACAATGCGCATGTCTACTCATCCGAGATAGGAATTCACAGGCAGTGTGGATTATCACTAAAGTTCAACAGGCTGATCCAATGAGTTTTATTGGGGTTACTTACTGGAATATTCATGAGGTTACCTTCAGGAACAGAAATGACTCAAAGGTAGCTGCATTTTAATCCTCTTGTCAGCAATGCTGGGCATGGAGAGTTATGGGAATAGAATATGCTGTGTCCCCCATAGGTGTGGAATTTACATCGTGTGTGAGTTTTTTTTCTTCTGATCCTGCACATGTAGATGACATGGAATAGGCCTTCAGGCCTCTCTAGCTGTTCCTAATTAGAGCCTGGTCATTGGCTTCAGAGTTTAATCTCCCCTCTTCTTTGAGTTAAGCTATCTTGTGAAGTTTAATTGGATATCCATCACACACAGACCAAGATTTTGGACTCTTAGGTGGCCTGAGGGTGTGGCTGTATGGCAGAGTCTCCTCACATCGAGCTCATTTGGTGCGTTCTACCTCCAGCACAACATGGTAAAGAGCAATCAAATAGCAGCAATAGCGGCTAACAGCAGGGACCAGAAACATAAGTAAAAACCATGCATGCTGCCCGTGACACCTGCAAGCCCAACTGCAACTACAGAGATGGTGGGGGCAGAAGTGACATCAATTAGAACGTCCTGAAAGATAGTAAACAGAGAGAGAAAAGGCAAGTAAGGGAGAAGCTGGGAGATGTAAAGCAAAATAAAAAAGTGGAGAAAGATAAAGCAAATGAAAGGTGTAGGTAATTACGAAAGAAAAGAAGGAGAGAGACTCCTGAAAGACATTCTTAGCCGAGGAAGACAGAGACTAGTGAGAAACAGATTCTATAAAGTAAGGAAAACATGTTTCAAGAAAAAAGAAAAAAGCACACACATATACAACATATAGACACGTGCAAATACATTGACACTAACACACACATACATATACATGATGCACACACATAAGCACACACACAGGATATACAAAAAGTATTGGTTAATTGTTTAGGCAGGAGTAGAAGCTACTACCTCCTATAATCTGCATTCTGCCTGTTCTTTCTGAGCTATGTGTCCTTGGAGAGAGCAAACACTTGAAGAGCATTCACTTCTTTCCTGTGCATTGCTCTCTAATTCAGTGGGGGCAGTGTGGAATGCTGCTGGAGCTGGTTAGACTAGCTTTATGTCCCTGCTCCCCCAGTGTCTGTTTACATCACACAGATTAGCTCAGCATGCCCCCAGGGCTGGAACCACAGTCTGTGTTCATCTGGCTCCCAGGGATCCAATGAAGCCCACAGTGGATGAGCAGTCAGCTGCCTGGTGAGGTGGGACAGCCTGCTATACTTTTTATTGCCTGTGACTATGGTTCTGAGGCCAGTCTGTGTACACAACTTCAGGTTCTAGCTCAGTCCTAACAGCTCTAATTGGCTGCTTAAGCCACCAGAAGCAAGGAGAAAGTGAATTCCACACCATTACATGTCATTAACCTGAACCAACACCTGCAGATTGTTGTTGTTGTTGTTTGCTTTTTTTTTTTTTCCAATGAGCTTACGGCAGTGGCTCTACTAGGATCATTCTGGGTCACAAAGGGACAGTATGGCCATATTGCTGTGCTTCAGGGGAGAGGAAACTCAACTCGAGGGACTTGCATTTCCTAAAGCAGCAGGCTTGGCTGTGATCTTTAGAACCCCTGTCGCTACACACTAGCAGAGCATTGGCCACCCTCCTATGCAGGCAGCTTCCCGACCAGCTGAACTCCCTGCCTTTCCCTTCTGCATCAGTTTCTGGATCGTGCGTTCTCTGCTGCATCTGTTTCTTCCCCCACCCCCCTTTCTCTGGCTCCTTCCCTCTGCTGCACTGCTGCTGATCACAGGCTCAGAGCTGCTGTGCTCTCTCTTACTCCCTGTTTCAGTAGCCAGCATCGGTCTCTCCTAGTCTCTGTCCAGTACTGAACTCCATCCCCATCTGCCTCCTGTTAGCCACCTCACCAGCAAACTGTTTTCTAGATGCTTTGACTCCAAGCCATCAGGAAGCTTGAAGTCATGGCTTTCTTTTTGTGTGCCATCCAACCTTGAAACCCTTTCATTCATTTCTGATGCCTTCATAAAGGAGACGTATTCCTGATTTACTTCCCGTGTATTCTGTTTTTGGTGTATAATGACACAGCTGATCTACGTGTTATATGTATGCATCTTGCAACTTTACTGGGCTTATTTATTAGTTTGTTACCATTTTATTGAGTAGTCGGCATGCCATCTGCCAATAGAATTATTTTCACTTCTTGTTTAGACACTTTGTGCTTCGTGCCTATTTGTTTTGACTTGGACTTACAATGTTAGACATGGTAGAGTGGGTATCGGAAACTCTTACAGTTCTTTTCACTATGGATTATGATGCTATCAGCAGGAAATTCATATATAATCTTTTTTATCTTGTTTCACTTAAAAAGCACATTACTAATTTTTTTAAACCAAAGCAGAATTGCACTGGCATACGGAAAAACATAAATACCAGTGGAATAGAATAGAGAATCCAGAGTTATATGTACAAATATTTACAGTCAAATCTTAGATGATATTGTAAAGAACACACATACAAAATAGTCTTAACAAATGGTGCTGGGAAAACTGGCTATTTAGTATGCAAAGCAACAAAATCAGGCTCTTATAGTATATAAAAAGATAAATATCAAAATACCTCTTACAGAATTCTCAAGGAGCTGATAATAATTGTAAAAATAGCAAATATATAAAATAAATTCTTTAAATAAAGGTTTAGAAAGACCTGACACTGTAAAAGTTATAGAAGAAAACAGTAAAAACATCCATGACGCTGTCCATATGTAAATTATTTCACACATACACACATATGACATCAAAATCACAAGTATCTAAAAATATCACGTGAGATCATCTCAACTTGAATGATTCACAGTGAGGGGAAAAGCAGCTGAGGGAATGGGAGGATATTTGTGAACCGTGTATCTGGCAGAGAGTTGGTCTCCAAAATACACAAGGCATCCCTGTAGCTCTATAGCAAGACACCTCATCATCTGATATGAAAATCAGGTGAGGCCTGAGCAGCCATCTCTGTGGAGAAGGCTCACAGGTGGCCACCAGACACGTGAAAAGAGGCTCAGCTTCACTCATCACCTGAAAAATGCAAATCAAGCACACAGTGGGACACTCCCCCCATGCCTGTCAGCACAGCCATTATCAAATGAATGACAGACAGAACACTCAGCAGGGAAACTGGATCTCTTGTACACAGTTGGTGAGAATGGGCAGCAGTTGGAGAAAATTGGTACAGTGTAGGGCTTCCTTGAAAAAGTAAAATTACAACTACATCTGCTTTGGCAGCCCTACTCCAGGTGTCCACAACAACTGAAGACAGACTACCGAAGGGCTGTCTGACACTACTGTGTTCATTTCAGCACTACCCATGGTAGCTAAGAGGTATAAAGGCCCAAATGACAGAGGCTAAGTAAGGAAGGAAGGAAAATATGGTGTTCATACACACACAGGGGGATATTATTGAGTCTTAAACAGGAAGTGAACATTGATGCGTGCTAGAACATGAATGAGCTTTGAATACATTATACTAAGTGAAATACACAGTAAGAAAAAGCCAAGTGTTGTATGATTTCACTTTCATAGTGTTTTCTTGTTGATAGAATTAAATGCTGTAGACTAGATGCCTAAAGTCAGAATTGAGGTCAGGTGAGCTAATGGTTCTGGAGTCTGAGAATTCAAGGGCATGACCTGGCATCTGGTGAGGTGTTTCTTCCTGTACCATGATATAGAGAATCACGTGACAACCACGGGGCACAGTGCTTAGTAGGAGCTCTGCCCTTTCTCCTCTTCCTCCTCTTCCTCTTCTTCCTCCTCCTCCTCCTTCTCCTTCTCATCATCATCATCACCACCACCATCATCAAATTAGTAAGTCTGTGCTTGCAAGTTTTATGTCAACTTTATACAAGCTAGAGTTACTTGGAAAGAGGAAACCTCAATTGAAAAAATGCCTCCACCAGTCTGGCCTGTGGGCAAGTCTGTTGGACACTTCCTTGGTTGATGACTGATGTGAGTGTGTGGAGCCACCCCTGGGCTGGTGATCCTGGGTGCTATAAGAAAGCAGGCTGAGCAAACCATGATGAACAGGCCAGCAAGCAGTGTCCTCCATGGCCTCTGCGTCAGCTCCTGCCTCCAGGTTCTTGCCCTGTTAGAGTTCCTGTCCTGACTTCCTCAGCAATGGAGTGTGATCTTAGAGTTGTAGGCTGAAATAAACCCTTTCCTCCCCAAGTTATTTATAGTCATGGGGTTTTTATCACAGCAATAGAAACCATAATTAATCATGAGCTGAGGAACCCTTATTCTCTCTCAAAGACCATTAGTATGTTGTAATCAAACATAATAAGTCCTGCTCCCGGTGAGCACAAAGTAAAGACAGCCTAGGAGTTAAAGAGCGGAGAAAGAGAGCTGCCCGTGGTGGATAAGGACAGATGGGAGCTATTTCCAAGACAATGTGCTCTCCCAGCAGAGAAACATAGATATTTGGTCCACAGAACAAGTGGCTCACATAGGAAAGCTTTAAGGGCCCAGCACATTTCTGAGCATGCTCAGTTAATAAGTGCATTTCTGATCATGTTTGTTTTAAGGACATAGTTGAAGGAAAGGTAGTAGGCACATTCAGGCCTGCTTAGCTGTGATGCGGAGCACGTTTGAAAGATTAAGCTTGTGGACATGAACACTTCTGGACATGCTTCACTTGAATCATAGATGAGGGACAGGAGCACCTACAGGTATGCTCAGCTTTCTTCAAGCTTTAGCTGAAAAAAAGGAAAAAAGTGCAATTTGAAGGTCATTGATAATAGTTTTCCTGGAAGGTTTCCTGCCTCACATGGAATTAAAGTTTCAATATACGAAATTTGGCACACACAGGGCTGGAGAGGGCTCAGTGGATAAGAGCACAGGCTGCTCTTCCTGAGGTCCTGAGTTCAATTCCCAGCAAACCACATGGTGGCTCACGACCATCTGTAATGGAATTTGATGTCCTCTTCTGGCACGCAGGTGTACATACAGATAGAGCACTCATATAAAAATAAATGAATGAATGAATGAATGAAAGAGAAATTGGGGACACATGGAAAACAGAGCATATGAACTGCTTAGTAATCAGAGTGCTGGAGACTGGGATAGAGCAGTGCTTTCAGGTGCCTGGGAAGCCAGCTGAGTGTAACGTTGAAGTATGGAAGGTGAGTCCTATAGCTCTGCTGCCCAGCATCTCGCTCACACTCAGACATCCTGCCCTGTGCCTTCTTTAACTATTGTGAAGAAGATAGGTCTCATGTTAAATGTCAAGCCATAATGAAATTTAAAATAACAAGATATGATGTTGCTAAGGGAACTTCAGAGAAAAATAACCTTTGGTGGTCTTTGCTTCCTTGCTCTGAGCCATCTAGGCACAGAGATTCTGGGCTGATGGCATCTGATTTTGAATGTCCAGTTGGGTGATGACTCCCAGCTACTGCCCCTACCATCCTCCCACCTCCAAAGGGAAAATAAGAACCAGAGGCCCCTGCACTCCGGGGAGGTCTGATCTGACAGCTTCCTCCCCAACAATGAGCTGACACTGGATATCTGCAATCACCAGCCAGTTTCTCTTCCTGTAGGGGCTCAATCAGCTTGTCAACTCCCAGGAATGAGGTGGGCTCTCTGGATATGCAGGTTCCGGTTGGACAACCTCAGAGACTTTAAATACATTCCAGGTTCCAGGTCCTAAAGCGACTGCTTTGCCTGCCTATGTTCAGAAGGATGTTTTTAAAAAAGAAAAGTTGCCAACCAAGCTAGTTGGTTTCAGTTTCTTTTGCCTAAAGATGTCATGGATTGTGTTTTATGTTAGTGGCTGGAGTGCTTCTTCAGACAGTCACAGCAGTCAGTCTTGTTGGAGAGAAGAGGTGAACATTAGAGAATGCTTCCTTGGACCACAGCTGTGTCCTGTCTTCCCATTGGCTGACTTATACTTTACAGAATGCTTTTGGCTCTAGAGACTCACGCTCTAACCTCCGCGTGCTCATAGCTGATGGAAATGGACATTCCTCAATTACAAGCAACATGAGGGCTGTTGGGTAATGGAATGGCATGGGGCTGGAGGGTGATGGATGGTGACATACAATTTGAGGAATAGAACTCCAAGTGGGAAACAGGACTTCTGGATTGTAGGCATGTATCTACCGTTACTGTCCATCACTGTGTCTACTAAAACCATGCCCTTGTCTGGAGGTCAGTATTTACCCACAGAAAGTGGGAGAGAAGAAACCTATCTTAGTGATCCCACAGAAGGCTCTCGGGGACAGATGTCAGCTATCGATGGCAGGCAGCAAGGTGTTGGTGCTTACCAGAGTCCTGTATGCTGCTGCCAGTGAACCAAGTACCACTGCCTGGTATTGGTCTTATAGAATCATATCTTGAAGGCTTTGTTTCTCTGCATAATTCCAGAGCCTCAAGAACAGCCCCAACACTGAAGATGCCTCTCCAGCAGTCAATGCTTCCTCTTGCACTTGAAGACAAAGGTGAGGCAGTGTTGGCTGTTGGGGTCACCATCTAGACAGAGCCTTTCCAGGCTGGGGTACAGATCTTACTGAAGGTCTAGACCCCAGGGCACTCATAGTGTGGAAGCGTGACCTAGACTGAAAAGGACTATGCAGTTCTGTACATGTATCCTGACTGGTAACTACACTAATGCACAGTAGACAGAGTACTTTGTTTCCCTGTGCCTTGCCCAGACTCAGCAATGTGAGAGGAAGCTGGAGTCTTCAGAATACCTCGAATTTCCCAGGGACACTCACTCCAAGATCCAGGAGCAGATGTGCTCCTTTCCATCTTCATTACAAGCACACATGTTAGGACTGCTTTAAAGTCCCTGACGGCTAATTCTAGCCTCTTGGTCTCCATTGGCTGTCTTTTCCTTTGGGAATTAGTTATGCTTTTATGTTTTTTGCATATTGAATAATTTTTGGTGCCCTGGACATTGGCGGTATAATATGGAGATGCAGACTGTATTATATAATTATGTAAGAGCTCATGTTTTGTTTTCTCTGGCAAGTTAAGCCGTTAGATTTGGTCTGCAAAAATGTCCCAGGGAAGCAATTCAAATCTCAGCTGAGTTCTTTAGTCACGATCTGGAGAGTTTGGAGCCTGCCCTGTGAGTACATGGTTCATCGATAGCCAGGGGCCGTTGTTTACACCAATGGTTTACCCATAGCTCTAGTCCCTGACTTCTTCTCTAGAATTGCTTGTTTATTTCCCAGATCTGAGGCTTCCTGAGTCCCCCCCCCCCTCTGAATGAGACAAACTTTGCAGTCACTCAAGTCCCTTCCCTCCTTCCAAATGTCAACTTTCTCTTCTTCCAAATATGCCCTTCAGTTTTTTGTTTTCCAGTGTCTCAAGACAGTTGTAGCTTTTATTTTGCCTAGAGTCAACAGTTAGACATGATGAGAGTCTTGGGCCAATAGCTTACATCACCACATCAGAAGTGGATCTCTCTCTCTAATTTTTAAAAATGACCATTGTAAGGCTGCTGTTCTTCAGAAAACTGTCTCACCGTTGAAGATGACTAGGGAGCTCCTGACCGTCATGTCAACATTTCAGGCTGGAGGAATGATGGAGGGTAAGATCTGTTCTCTAGGTGCAACAACCACTGTTTAAAGAGTGTTCTTGTTGCTTCCCCCAACAGCTCCCACTAATCAGTGTTTACTTGTGGAGTTAGCAATGATATATTATTGATAAGCTGGGCACATTGCTATCCAAAAAGACATTAGTTACGTGATGGAACTCACGTAAACAAAAGAGGAAGAATGACTCTTGAGTAAAGTAGCTACAGATATGTCATAAAATAGTACAGAGACTGAACCCATTATACAAGCAAGGTTTAGTGGCACATGCCTGTTGTCCCATCACTTAGGAGGCACAATCAATAAAAACTCAAGTCTAAGGACAGGTTTAGCTACACACTGAGACCCTGTCTCAAAGCAAGCAAAGGTAATACAAGTTAACTACTTAGTACTCATCCTGAAAGACTGGTGGCACGCTATAAATGGTGACTTGATAATTGCTGTAAGGTTCACGTATAACTCAAGGAGTGATAGGAATCCCAAAGAGAAACAGTTAGCCCAGCTTGAAATGTAGGAGTGTCAAGGAAAACTTCACAGAGGCAGTGACTCTCAAGCCCAATCCAGAAGACGAATGACTGTTGACCAGGCCAGACAGGGCAGGAGTCCCAGATAGGTGGGACCCCACTGAATGAGGTTAAGGAAGTAAGAATCAGAAACATCTTGTTGTGGTTAGAGACATAGTCATCTTCAAATAAAATACAAACCAGCAGGCACAGCTGTGAGAGGGATGCTTAAGGAACAACGGACAGAAAAGAGGTGATTATTTTTTAGCATCAAAAAATGTGCTCAGGATATAGTGTGAGGCAGTTTTCTATGTGGGAAGGGAGCAGTCTTGTTGGAGAAACAGAGTAAATGTATGTACACACTGTGGTGGTCTGAATGAGACTGTCCCCCATAGGCTGATATATTTGAATACTTGGTTTCCAGTTGATGGAACTGTTTGGGAAGGATTAGAAGGTGTTGGAGAAGTTGTGTCGCTGGGGATGGGTTTTGAAGTTTCAAAAGCCCATATCATTTTTAGTTAGTGCTTTCTCTTTCTGCCTGATTATGGATCAGGTGTGAGCTCTCAACTATTACTGGTCCAGAGCCATGCCTGCTGGCCTATTGCTATGTTCCCTGCACGGTAGGCATGGACTCTATCTAACCTCTAACCATGAGACCCAAATTATTTATTTCTTTAAGACAAGGTTTCTCTTTGTAGTCCTAGCTGTCCTGGAACTCATTCTGTAGACCTGGTTGGCTCTGAATTTAGAGTTCTGCCTGCCTCTGCCTTCTGAGTACTGAGATTAAAGGCATAGGTCATTATCACCTGGCCAGTGAGCCTCAAATTAAATGCTTTCTTTTATAGGTTGCCTTAGTCATGATGTTTTATCATGGCAATAGAAAATAGAAAAGTAACTAAGACACACACACACACACACATACTTGAGCATGACATTCCTTTCTGGGAATCCAGGGCAGAGATGGAGATACGAGCTTCATGGTCACTATGATCCTCTAAGTGATCCAGGCTCCTTGTCCTCCGTAACTCTTCTCAAAGATAGGAGCTTTTAAAAACATGCTTGACATGTTTGGTCAGGCAGGAAGTGGAGAGCTGATAACCAGGGAAGGAGACAAGGGAGAGTGCAGCTTGGCTGGCCTTCTCCTGCCTTCTCTGTCTTGTGATTTGTCAACTAAACTCTGGTCATAAACAACCAGGTCTCTGGGTATGCGGGAAGGGAGGAGGGTGTATACTTCTATCACATGTGGTGTGGGGACCAGGCTAGTGGCCTTTCATCTTGCTGTGTGGATGGAACATCACTAAAGAGGCAGTCACGAAGCTTTTTCTCTTAACTTCTTTTTCCAAAAGGAACATCTATATTTGTTTCTGTTGCTGCTTCTCTGGAGTAGTTTGCTTCTTTCAATGCAGTTCAGTTTACAGAGTCCACTTTTGAGATGCCAAGGCCTTGTGCTGGGCTTGAAGGAACTCTTCCTTGGTGTTTGTGCTTGGGTGTGTGTATGTTTGTGCATGTGTGTGTAAGTGTGCATGTATGAGTGTGTGAGAGTGTGTCTGTGTGTCTGTGTGTGAGACTGTGGGTATAGGTGTGTGTTTGTGCATGTGTGTGAGATTGCGTGCATGTGTTTGTACATGTGTATGTTTGTTCGTGTGTGTATGTGTGTGTGCATGTATGTAAGTGTGTACATGTGTGTGAGTGTGTGCACATGTGTGCACCTGTGTGTTTTGGGTGTTGAGTAATAGACAAGGGAGCACAGTGGATTGATTTCCTCTGCCTTCATGTATACTGCACAGAAACATCCATCCTCTGGTCCATTCTAGATCCTCCTGACGCTAAGTGCCCATAATGGCCAGATAGCCAATGACAAGATGTCCTCTGAGATAACTAAAGTACTGGGACAGCACACTTCCCACTGTTTTCACAGAACCCTGACCTTTGTGTACACTGAAAGTGCCAGCAGGAGAGTCTGCCCTCACAGAGTTCCCGCCTCTTGCACAGACTCAGATCCTCAAGGTCAGGGACTCAGCTTTGAGTAAGATTTCTGAAATTCCGTTTGCTTCCTTTAATCGACTTAGACAGTTCACTCTCATTTTACTGATTCCTCCTCGAGATTTAGAATGAGCTTTTAATAAGTAAAGACAAATGTTCTCCTCCCACCCATTCTGTCTCACTCGCTTTCATTGGCCATGAATTTCACTCCAAATTAATTTTTATCCCAACATGAGCCATTGTTGTTAGCATTTTCTTTGTTTTCAGTTTTCTCTCATGAGCCCGGCGTACTGGCATCTGTTATAATCTCAACATTTGGGAGGTGGAGGCAGTGGGGTGGCGAGTTCAAAGCCAAGCTGGGCTGTGTGACAGGATACTATCTTAAAAACAAAACGAAATGGGCTAGAGGGATGGCTCAGAGGTTAAGAGCACTGACTGCCCTTCCAGAGGTCCTGAGTTCAGTTCCCAGAAATCTCATGGTGGCTCACAACCATCTGTAATGGGATCCGATGCCCTCTTCTCGTGTGTCTGAAGAGAGCAAAAGTGTACTCATATGCAGCTACAGTGTACTTATATAAAATAAATAAATAAATAAATAAATAAATAAATATTTAAAAACAAAAGCCTGCCTCTTGCTCCCTCACTCTTCTTTCTGAAACCATTTGCCTCTTTTCTTTTTTGTCCTTTAGTGAAGCATGTATTTTTTCTGAGCCGATTCTTGTGTTCTTACTCCTGAGTGAGAGTTAAGCCAGGCTTAGAATTCTGCATAGGCCATCAGTATGCCGAAGATGCTACCTCACTGCCCCTGACTTCAGTGTTGTGGACAAGGCCTCCTTAGTATCCAGTGTTCTCAGCACCCTAAAGATCTTTCTTGTCCTCTCTGTGTCTACTCACAAGTTCCCGTGCATTCCATCTTCAGAGATGTCTGAATGGAGTGATTTCATGTGATTTGAAACTGCTAGCCATCCTTTCTTCAGAGATCGACTGCTCCTGAATCTCTTCTTCAGACGATTCCGTTTGCACCAATCAGACTTTCCAGCCTTGCCCTGTGTTGTGTTGGTGGCTCTTTTGGCATTTCCTGTCTCACTATTCCTGTGCTGTAGTGTTAGTGCTTCAGCTCCAGCCCCTCCCCCTCACCAGTCTCCACTTGGTTGTTTCATCCGTCTCTTTAGACTTACATCTCAGTAATTTGCTTCTGTTTGAAGAGGTTTTATTTATTTCCCAAATGGTCACATTTAAGTCACTGTTTCTGAATTGAGTTTTCAATTCTTGCTTTTACTTCATTACATGTTTCAAACTTAGGAATCTCACATGTTCTTTTGGCCAGTCCATAGTCTTGAGTTCTTCCGGGGGGACTCTCCCAGCAGCTGCATCTTGCTGTTCTTGTCTTATACCTTAGTTTTCTCTGAGTTCTATTTGCCCAACTATGACTCTATAGAGAGCCTGCAGTGCTCACGGGATGACTTGTGACTCTTCCAGAGAGCTACTTGCTTGGGACTGCCTGTTTTCCTGGATGAGCAGGGGGTAACATTGAACCCCAGACTCATGGACTACGGGCTACAATTAGGCCTGTCTGTTAGGAGACCCCTTATTTTATTTTTTCATTTCACTACTTGGACACGAGCCAATATATTGGCGTCATCTTGTCTCCCTTTGCTGGTGGCAGAGATTTTATTTTCTGAGTCTATGTTTTTACTGAGGGTGTAGGCCTTCGAGCAAACCAGCTTACATGCTGGGTCGGGGTGATCATACCCACCGGCTTTTTTCTGTTGCTTCAGCCCTGAGACTTCACTGTGTTGGTGTCAGCTTATGCCCAGAAGGTGCCCTGGTACAACACTGCCTCTCCAGACCGAGACCCTGAGTCCTCATCACATCTGACATCAGTAGTCCTATTGCTCTCAGTTCACCTCTGCATTTAAAAGCTATTTGGCATAGTCCTTCAGGTGTCTTTAACTCTTAAAGACTATCAAATCCACAGCACACCCAGGAGCAAGAGTCCTCATCAGAATATTTAAATATGATTAGGAGTCAATGCAGCCTCACACTCCTGCCATTTGGTCCAATGTCTTTGTTTTGTGTTTTGACTCTTAGCTTAGCGTTAGTTCTTAAAACGTTTCTAGCTTTGGTACTTGGTTCTCGACCGTGTGCAGTTCCTGAGCTCCTGCTTCACTGTACCATGGTGTTGGAAGCAGCCCGCATGCACCTTCTTCAACGTGCTGGTGGATACACTAGCTCAGTACAGATGTGGCATACAGTCATTGGCAAGGCCCTGCCCTGTCTCAGTTCCTCCTGTCTCTAGAGACATGATCTTGGTCCCAAGCCTTTTGTCTCCCTGCTAGGAAGATGTCCTACCTCTTTCCCATGCTGGAACCCAGGGAGAAGACTATGGGAGCCCCAGGGAAGTTTGTTTTCTGTGACTCAGAAGAGCACATTAGCTTCTAAAGAGTCTACTGCTGACCTGAGGTATGTACATGACAGTGCAGGTCACTTGCTAGGCAGGTGCTTCTGGAAGGGACCCGTCCATTTTTTATTTTCTCTTGAGAGCTTACTGTGTATGAGAACACCTGATGGCAGAGTCATAATGTCTGCCACCAGCTCTTGAGTTCTACGGTGCTGTGAATGGTTTCCACTGAGATCTGTCCTGCTGGGGACACTCCAGTCAGCTCCAAGTGCCTTGGCTGCTTGAAGTGGGGCTGTGCCTAGAAAAGAACAGGGAGACCTAGATTATGTATTCAGTCAACCCCTTGAGTACTTTTAAGTGCCAGTCATTTGTTCCTGGCTGCTTTGGCCATAGGTAAGAACGAGGTCTGGCTTTTATTCCCTAGGGATCTAGGAAGAGCCTGACACACACAAACCCTTGTGTGTCACCTAGCATCACCTGCCCCAGTCTCTCACTGCAGAGATGAAGTATCTATGGCTCAGAGAGGGAAAGGAACCAGCTCAGAGCTGAATAGCAAATGCTTATATCTCACAGAGTGAGAGTTTGACAAGGAAGGATGAAGAGGATTTGCATCTTGTGTTCCCCAGAAGTCACCTGCCTATCAAGTGACCTGCATTGTCATGTACATACCTGAGGCTAGCAGTAGACACTAATGCACTCTGCACCTCTGGGGCTAGTTTGGCATGACTGCCCCCCATCCTCTGCCCCTGTCCCCTTTCCCTGAGTTCTCCAGGCAAAGAAGACAGCTTGAGCAACTTTGCTGCCGTCTAGGTCAGGGGATAGGATGGCCTTCTTCTCTCACCCCGTCAGAGACCACACCACACAGCCATGATTATCAGGCTCCGGCTGGGACTATCCTGGGTGTGCTGGGAGGTGCTGGGGCTGCAAGCACAGCTCAGGACATGCTGACCCGGCTGCGAGGAGATAATTTCAATCTGCATCTCCAGACAGAGGGAGAAATGTAAACACAGGCTGCTGGGCCAGCAGCCCTGACCATGGGCCGGGTGGGCAGTGGGCATCCTGCTGCTCCTGTGTTCACAGAGCCCACTGTGGGGATGTCCCCATGTCCTGTGAACAAGAGGATAAAGCTGCTTTGATTGTGGACATCTCTACAGGCCAGCCTTATCCATAGAGTACCTGAGTGGTGAACTTAGTTAATGGGGAGAGGCAGGGAGTTATGAGGAGGGCCATTGTCCCGCGCTACGGTCTCGCCAGCAAGAACGACGCGGCACACATAGGATCCTTCTGCAGTAAAGCTTTAATGCATCTTGAGAGGGAGAGCATAAGCTTGCCACGAGTGGAGACCCTGAACAATAGAACACCCGTCCCTTATATAGGTCACAGCGCTTGCCTGGGACATGGAGCTTCCCCATTGGCTCCCGCACACCAGGCCAGATGCCGCCACGAGAGAGGCTGAGACTCTGAGGTGGAAAATTACCAGGTGCATGCGCACTAGCCTGTTTACAACTTGTCCTCGGCTGAATGTAGGCGCCATCTTGTAATGGCGAATGTGGGTGCTCAGGCGGCTTCCCACAGGCCATGTCCTCCTCATAACTGGCAAAGCTTGGTCCCATCCCCGTCTGCCTCATAAGCCCATATGGGGCCTCCTTCCATGGCTCACTTGATGTCTCCATGCCTCAGTTTCCTTCTCTGTAAAATGGAGATTATTTTAGACCAAACTTTATAGTGGTATTTGAGCTTTATTGGTTCTACAAACCATATCACCACCTCTTAGGGTCTAGGACAGCAGTTCTCAACCTTCGGGCTGTGATCTCTTTGTGGGTCAAAAAACCCTTTCCTAGGGGTCATATATCAGATATCCTGCATATCAGATATTTACATTACAACTCATAACAGTAGAAAATTACAGTTCTGAAGTAGCAACAAAAATAATCCTATGGTTAGGAGTCACCACAACATGAAGAAGTATAGTAAAGGGTCACAGAGTTAGGAAGGCTGAGAAACCCTGGTCTAGAGAATCCAATTGTAAAGAAAACCCACACAGCCTCCCTCTCTCCTGGAGCTGAGATGGCAGGTAAGACAGCATGCTTGGTGTAGGCCTGGAGCAGGACAAGCACTCAGGGGTGACTGTGAGTGTGTATGTCAGTTGGTATAATTAGCTACTGATAACACACACCACCACAGCCTGGTTTGCCTCTCAGTCTCCTCACTCTGTCATGACTGACTTGGAACTCAATTGCTGCTTGGTTGCATTCTCCTCCAAGAAGCCTTCCACGATTCCCTACAGGATAAATTACTACTCCCCTCCCCAGCCCACTCCTGCCACACCCTACCCAACTTACTACAGCACTTGTTATTGACTTCTGTCATGTTGATCACCCTTTCTGTATCCAAACTTGGCTGTATGTTCAAGATAGTGCAGGGTTCTGCCCACCCTGCTTCCCTAGAGCCTGGCACATTATAGATGCCCATTATGTATTTGTTGACTGAAGATGAGTCTAGCCATCACTTTTCCTTTCAGGGCATCTTTAAGTTATAAGAGTCCATGACTAAGAATCACTAAGGATCAAGAGTGGGATTGTGCATATGGGGGACAGAGTCATGATCACTGGCATTCATTAATGTCCTTACAATGGCAAAACACCATTAGATAGCTTTAATCTTTAGCCCACTTCTGTGAAGTTTGAAGGATTATTTCCCTACCAATTTTAGATGAGAAAATAGAGACAAAAGTGGTTAAGTACCTTGCCCAAGATCACCCTACTTGGAAATATGCATGGAGTCAGGACTCACACCCATGTAGGAAACATCTAGAGCCAATGCAACAGTGTGTATGTGTGTACATATGTGTCTATGTATGTGTTTGTGCACACTTGTGTGAGTGTGTATGTGTGTGTGCGAGTGTGTATTTGTATATGTGTGTGTAAGTGTGTATGCAAGCATGCACACACGCTGGTTGGTGGGCAGATAGTCATATCTGCTTAGGGCTGGTATATTCTGGGCAGCTCCTGTTGTGCTTGCTGGGCAGGCTGTAACTCTAGATAGACCCTAGGCTTGGAGGTAAAAGCAGCAGCTGTTGCTCTGAATAGTAATTCATGTAATGCAAAAGGCCATTGGCCTGGCTGGACGTGCTGAGGAGTAGGGTGGCAAGCAGGGACTGCTGCAGGCCCGAGAGGCCATTGCCCATGGACAGTTATTCCCTAACTTGTTTTGACATTTTTCAGCACATGCATCTCCAAGGACTGTGCTGAGAGGTACAGGATGCCTGCCATTGTAGTCTCTAAACTCTTGATTCGGTTTGCTCCCTTGGCAAGCAACAGTGCACAGAATAATTGCTAGGAAATCGGTGAGAGCCTTTGGTGGGAGAGAGAGC
This sequence comes from Rhynchomys soricoides, assembly GCA_019843965.1. NCBI lineage: Eukaryota > Metazoa > Chordata > Mammalia > Rodentia > Muridae > Rhynchomys > Rhynchomys soricoides. Next base: position 2,742,097 of record JADRCH010000097.1, on the reverse strand, counting down.
ACCTGTTAGGGTGCACATTTATGTCACGGGCTTCATACATTCTAGCATGGGGATCTGGCCTCCTTGTGCAGTTGGAAGAAAAGGATTTCTGAATGTGGTTTGTCAACCAGGCCTTACTCTCAAGGATCTGTCAGGCTAAGGAACAGGACAAGACAGTGAGGATGCTTCGCATGGTTAGGAACCCTCTGGAAGAATGGGCACATGTAGCTCCCAGTACTGCCTGGGCAGGGTGGAGAATGTTATAGTCAGGGTGACATCTGAAGGATGAATTTAAGACAGCTAAAGAAAGAAAATGGAGGATACTTCAGTGGCCTACAGGTAGCATAACTGGCTGGTAGGAAGAGAAGGTTTCAAGAAATACTCAGAAATCTGGTTAGGATGGGGAGCCATGTCTTCATGCCCCCACACACATTGGAACATTGACAGAGGTGGTGATTGGATGCCTACATTGAAAATGTCTATACACATGTTTTCTATGAAGTGTAATTGGTCAGGAACTTTTAGTTAGTCACATTTCAATGTGAATAAGGTTTTTTCTTCTTCTCCCTTGAAAAGCTCTAGCTCTTCTCATGGGGATGGATGTTGAATGATGAAGCAGCTCACCCTGTTCAAAATCTGACACACTGCTTCTCCTGTCACATTCCATGCAGCTCTCAAACCCCCTGGAACCTGGTGGCACACTCAGCTTATGGCCCCTCTGAGGCCAAACAATCTCCTTTGCCCTGCCCTGCAGGAAGCTGAGAAACCTGATATCTGCCCCATGTTCACATCTTGCTAGCCCTCAGGGAGGAAGAGGCCCTTCTGGCCTTCTGGTACAGGAGCATGGTTTGGCTCAGGCCTTAGACTCTAGGGCTTGGCTCTGAGGGATTTAGGGCAGTGTTGGGTGGCCCCCCTGACCAGACCACCTGCTCAGTACCAGCTCATTGTTCCTATGACCAGCCCTGCCTTGTTCCCAGACATGGTACCCTCTTTGTGATAAATGAAAACTGCAGACACCATGGCTCTGACCCCACAAATTCTGAGAGAGGAAGACTCAAGAAAGAGCCATTCTCAGTTGCATATGTTCCTGTTGGGGTCCTGAAGAGGGTGTTGGATCCCCTGGAACTACAGTTACAGGTGGCAGTGAGAGACCATGTGGATGTTGAGAATCAAACCTGGGTCTTCTGTGAGAGCAGCAAGTGGTTTTAACCATTGAGCCATCCCTTCAGCCCTCAGTTTTTGTTTTTGTTTTGTTTGTTCGTTTGAGATAAGATTTTATCTAGCCCAAGCTGGCCTTGAATTTACCGGGCAGCCCAGGGTGAGTTTGACTTTCTGATCTTCCTGTCTCTACCTCCCAAGAGCTGGGATTATAGCCATGTACAACCAGTGTTTGTTTGTTTGTTTGTTTGTTTAATGAAGTTGTAGCAGCAATCCCAGGGCTTTGTGTGTGCTAGGCAAGCATTCTACAAACTCAACTCCATTCCTTACCCATCTCTAACATTGCTGTGGTCGGTTAATGTGGTCTTAGACCTATGTTTCCTGGGTGGCTGAAAAAAGCCTCATTATGCATGTTATCCCAGGGTAACTACGAGCAGTGGCCCCTATTAATGTCCCACAATTGCCCTTGTTTGTGCTGTAATTGATAATTTACATGATCACCCTGGTCTGAGCTGTAGGCTGGGCTTCAGCCATCAGTGCCCACTTACCTAAGTGTGATGGTGTGTTGGAGAATATCCCTCCTCCCCAGGCCAAGCCTGCTAACATGGACAACCAGGATCCAGTACCAGCGTGAGTGGGGCCAGTTTGGGGATTGGCCATATAGCACTTGGGAGCTTGGTCAAGAAAAATCCTGACTCTGGAGTTTGGAGAGTAAAGTATCCCAGAGCTCAGTCCAGCTGGTTGCGTGGAGGCCTGTGTCTGCAGCTGGGAGCCAAGACAGCTGTGCCAGGCCAGGGAAGATTATACTTCAAACAAACATGAGCTATTGGTCACGATTACCTTTTTTTGTTTTCCTGATAAGAATAGCAATAGTCATTATGTAATTTTAACTATCTTTAATTAAGCCTCACTTAATTGCCAGGTTATAGATACTTGTATCTGCAAAATAGTTATGCATAAAATATATACATCTAATACAGCTTTGTGTAGTAAATATATATAAGAAATAGCATGCTTATACATCTACATACACACATATACACATGCACACACACACATCTACTCACACACACAAACACAGACACTCCTTAAATTAGTCCACAGTTGCTGGGTGGGTGGAGGGACAAGGATATGAAGGGACAGTCATGTCACATCTTTAGTAAATGGCTCAGTTCTGTGTGACCTTGGGGTCTGTGCCCCTTGTTGTCATCCCTTCGTCCTTTTTCCTTTCTGTCAGAATCAAGTATGCCACTCAAATAACCCTGCCAGTCCAGGCTGGGACTGAACAATTAGGAAGGAGGGGAGGGTGGGCCTGCTGGGGACCTTTCTGTCCCAGCTTGTCCCTTGCCCTCCCTGGGCCAGTCCTGCCCTGGAAAGGCCAAGCTCGGGGCCACATGAGTTGCCACTAAGCTGTCTTTCATCCACTCCTGCGGTGATTTGTTCAGCGTGCAGTGCAAATTTCCCTGTCTCAAGACATGGAATCTGGTACAGCTTTGCCTGGATCAATGTCCAACCCCTTTCAAGTTCTGGAGAAAGTTACTTCTCTCCAAAGTTCAGACCTGCCAGACTCAATAACTCTACAAAAATGCTTGGATGAAAATTGCTCCAAGCAATCCCAGCGGAAAGCCAGCACCTCACCCCTCGTTTAAAGTTATGATCCTTATCATAATTAATTCAATAAAGAAGTAATGTGCTTCAACCTAGGCAGAGAGAATAATTTTCTGTCCTGACTGGTATAAACTTTCAACTAGGGACATTTAAACTCTGGGTCTGAGCTCTCGAAGCAAGTAATAAATTGCAGACCCTGGCCGGGCTGCAGAACCCTAGCTTAAACTGTAGTAAATAGGCCACTCTTGGAGAGGGGAAGGTTTGGATTCGGGTGGGCTGCTCCAATAAATAGCAGAGTGTTGTTTATAAACCCGGCAGTCCTGGCTGGCCTCCGCTTTGAGACCGGCAGTAGCATTTGCTTGTTGAAAGCACCAGAGTGTTTGATCTTCCGCTTGGAGGGCCCACCTTGAGTCTTTCCTTGGAAATCCCTTTCCTTCTGTAATTGAAAGGTAGGATTAGCCTAGCTTGCAAACACACTAACACATTCTTAGGAGACCAGCTGGGAGATCATGCAGGTCTCTCTCCAAGCTGCTTTTCTACTCTTCCCCAGAGGTCATAGTGATTAAAGTCATTCTAGATTCCTTTCTCACACCCAGAGAGTGAAGATCTTATCCCAGAAGACAATTAGGTTCACAGACACTATAACTTTAGCAAGCAAAGTCTCTTGAAACAAGTTAAAATAGAAAGTAAGTGAGTCTCCATCAAAACAACTTTTGGATCGCATATTACGCATATTATGGGGAAAGATGAATCCAATAACGGCTGTGTTCTAAAGATAACTCCAGGAGTCAAGGAAGCCCCTTAAAGCCATTCAATTTGGGAACATCAGGGCCATTGTCAGATGTGCATTCTTTCAGTCCTGGCTCAAGGTTTTGAGACTTCTTCTTGAGCCGGGCAGACATCGAGCAAGTATTCCAGAAACTTGAGAGTTCCACTCTCCATTCCACAGGGGTAAAAGCAATCAGGTTACCAGCACCACACACTGGAGTTCACACAGAGGGATACAGTGATGGGGCTTCCTGCTTGCCTTTCCAAACCCTGCCAGGCTTGTGCAGCACCCAAACCCAAGACTGTAGCCAGCTCTGGAGAATCAGTTAAGCATACTTATGGATGACATTCATCAAAACACATAAACTACACACACACACACACACACACACACACATACACACACACACACACACACACACACACACACACGAGGCAGCCTCTGGCCCTTTTAGTAACATGAAGAATACAAAAGCCTACCCACAGATGGAGGAAGAGGTGTCTTCTGAAAGAGATGGTAGGGAGAGCCCAGGAGACCAGATGGGACAGAGGACAGATAAGCCAAGCCTGGTACCACCCCACATGCCCTTTGGAGCATGGAGACATAGCATAACTATGTGTAGAAATAATAATGGCTATCACATATGTCAAACTTTTTTTCTGCAGATTTGTGAGGGAAATTAGGATTTTCCATGTTTGTCTTATCTGCATTGGTATTGGCCACCCCTTGAAAGTCCTTTAGTTTTTGGCACAGTCAAATAACGCAGGGATGATGTTTCCTCTTGGCCTTTGTAGTTATCTCTCTCTCTCTCTCTCTCTCTCTCTCTCTGTGTGTGTGTGTGTGTGTGTGTGAAAAACTCCCACTTTATGAATTGTTATGCTGGAGACCCAATTTATAAAAATATGGAAAAAAAACCCCGAAACTCTTAATGAGCTACTGGCAGCTGGACCAGCTCCTAAGCACTTGGCTCCAACCACATCTATCTGACCCTTTTCTGGGCCCATTCTTTTGGGGCAAGGGGCCGGAGACAGTTTTCCGGGGTCTCTTTCCTAACTGGCTTATCGGTGTCGTGAGGTAGGCTTCTCTGACCTTGTCCCCAGGGGGAGAAATGACCTTTTTAAGGCTTTCTGGTGCTTAGGCCAACTCTGTCCAATGCTTTCAAAGAAAGCTAATTATGCACTGGAACAGCAGGACACAGGACACCCCAGGATGAGTACAGGAGTGCACGTTAAAGCAGCAGCCCAGAGCCAGAGAACTGGGCTCCATCTACTTCATGACACAAGCATTTGAGCCAGCACGTCTGACCAACGCTCTGAACTCCCCCCCCTCATGCCCCCTTCCACCCCCGATCCCTCTTGGATTGATTAAATTGGCTCAAGATGACACCAATAATTGGCTCAAGATGGGGCTTCGACAGGCCCAATGATCCATATCTTCACATTCCCTAAAATCAGCCCTTTCAGCTCTGTGTTGGATTTAGGATGGTTTACATTGGCTCCGTCACAAACATTTTAATAAAGTCCCAGAGAAACCGCAAACGGGTGACATCATTGGATGGTGTTAAAAAAAAAAAAAAAAGTCCCATTTTGTAAGAGAGAGGCTGGGCCTCCTGAGTACGGTCTGGGTCTCCCCCATCCCCAGCCCCGGGTTCCGTCATTCTATAATCCTCTGCTGTAATTAGGACCATAATAGTTAAAACGAGGTGATGCAGGGGGTGACTGACAAAAGACATTAGCTAATAAGTCAAAAACAAATATGAATATTTTGACATAAAGTAGCCAAGAGGATGAGAGGCTGTAGGTCGGATGTGCAGGCCCCAGGGCCGAGGGGTGTACATGTTGCAGCACTAGTGTAAGGACACCCCCATATCCCCTGTCCCAGGACAGAGACAGGACAACAGGGTCCTGGATCTGAGGACCTGACGCTGGAGAGGGGATCCCGTCTGAATCATTGGGATCCCCACTAAGAGAGTTTCTTTCTGAGGGGTAGGCTGTTGGGAGTTTGCATATTTTCTTTGTACTATCTTGTTTGTTTTTGCCTGAATGTTCTCTAAGGGTTGATGTTAGATTTTTTTTTTTCCTGCTTTTCAAAAATTTCAATTAAGTCCAGTGATTATAACTACCTATCAGACAGACAACATCTGAAATAAAATGTATAGTGGTGGCTCTGTCTGGATTGTGGGATTGGGAGAGCTTCTGGCTTCTCTTCTGTTATTTTGATAATGGCTTAAAAACTTTGACAGGAAACACTTGAACTTTCTGAAATCAACTCAGTTCATCCAGACGTAGAGTCGGATGCACATTCGGGTCATCCCTCCATGGTTGAAAGGATAAGCTGTGCCTTCATTTCAGTGTCCTACGGAACTTTGAAAACATTCTACTTATGTGGAATGGACTTGAAAGAAGGAAGAGATTCTGAAATGGCCGGGTCCAGCTTCCCAGAGAATAGCGGTCTCTCTGTCCATGGGGCTGAGGTGAGCATGTGTGCGCGGGATCCTCTTGCCTCTGCTGTCACCTCCTCAGAAAGGACCAGTGCATTTGATAGGTGTCCTCTTGTCAGATTGCTAGCTAAAGTTGTGTGGTGGCTTTCTCAGAATAACTGACTTATGCTGGCCATCACGGCTGATGGACTCCTCTGTGACACCTGAGTTCATGTTGATCACTTTTTCTGGTGAGAGATTGCAGGGCAACTTTGTTTAGCGTCCTCTCTAAATATATGTGTGTCATGGTTTCATGAAAGGGGGACCTGGGGACCTCACAGTTCACCTGAGGCAGAGAAAAGTAAGATGACTTCAGGCGTGTGTGACTGTGTTCTAAACAGTGCAGTGTGTCTTTTAATTAAAGGCTAAATCAGGCAGGGTCTGCTTACAGAACCCAGCCCCACTTCCATACTTGCTGGGAAACAAGCCCTGGCTTCACTGCACACTCTTACTACGGGAATTTGATCTTTTTCTTAGCACTGAACAAATGAATTAGCAAATTTGTACAACGTAAATTTATTGTTTTAACTCCCTTTGGCTCCCCAAAGAATGCTGGATTTCAGTCTTTCCTTCCTTCTTCTGCCGAGCCCCCTTTTTTTCCCAGAGGGAATGAAGGACTTAGGAGTGAGACATATGGGAGATTCAAGTCACCCCATTTTTCCCCTCACTGTGTAACCGTGAATAGGTTTCTTCATGATCCCAGGGTCACAGCATGAACGGGGTGTAAGATGAACTGAGTGATGTAAAGTCCTCAACCAGACAGTCTGACAAAGGAAAGTGATGTTTACAGACTCCAGGTGGGGAAGCGAGGAGACTGTGGTTTCAGGTGTAGCTCGCTTTAGGTGTCTGGATATTCTCTCTGGAATTCAATTTTCCCCACTTACAGAATGGGGCTCAGGTAAAGCACCAAGTGTCAAGAGCTCAGCTGCCCAGCCTCAAATCTTGCCCTTGCCTTTACCCTGGGCCAGTTTGGGGTCCTGTAAGTTGCAAACCTCGCTCTCTATAAAATGGAGTCCTTGTCGGTTTAGAAACCTGGATGCCAGATTTCAAGTGTGGTAAGAAGCTTTTGTGTGTTTGCCATTGTTCTCACACTGACCGTCTCACTGGTTCCTTCTGCTCCCCCACCCTTTAAAAAACTGTATCCCAATTTCCTCTGCCTCACATTTTCAGGGAAAGAACGATTTTTATTTTGTTCCTCAACATTAAGGTAACTGCAAACATATTGCTAAAAGAAAATAAAAGGTGTGTCCTCCGCTTTAGTCTGCAATAACTTAAAGAAACAGACTCGGAGAGAAAAAAAAAAAATCAAGGATCCAGCAGTGTCTTGATTCTGTACAAATGTTCGCTTCCTTCAAAGAGGCAAGAAGGCAAGTCCTGCCAGATCTGATTGCGCAGACCCGGAGGATCTGATCGCCCATCACTAAGGCTACTAATCAAATTTCCATCCAATATGCTCACATAGGATTTCCTGATCAAACACTTAGGCCTGCCCCTCCGAACCCCTGTTAGCTAACATGTTTTATATGCAGAGGGGTCATCAAAAGTGTAATTGCCTTAAGAAACTTAATCCCAAGTTCTTGTCAATCCGAAGATAGCTAATGCACTGGCTAGCTGATATTTTTGCAGCATCAAGAATACACCAGAAATTAGGATCTTGCTCTCTTTTCTCCCAGCAGACCTGGTACACTGATGTCCCTCGAAGGCCAGGTAAAAAGATAAGTTGTTTTGCGATTAACTGGCTTTTCCCGGGAAAGCCATGGCATTTCCACACAACGCAAGAAGCCTGGAACAGGCACTGAGGTCCAAACTCAGTGGTTTTTCCTAGTCACCGTGACATTAGTTTGGCCTCCACGTCCAACCCTTACATGGGAATGCTTTTGAGAACACTGCACTCATATTGTATTCTTATTCATTCATTTGGCTAGAGCTTTGGAATGTTTTCCAAAGAGGTTTGCTAGATTCACAACGAGAAAGGACAGCAGAAAGTGAAAGTACATTGATCTTAATGTTAGTTATTGTGCTCAATAAAGCTAATTAAAATCATTACATGCTTGATGCTGGCAGATTATATGGATATATTCTAAACACATGCCTAACATTTCAGTATTTTACCATGCTTTAATGGCTATTATGGAAAATTGAGGTGGGTTATTGATTTCCTTTCAAGCTCTTCATGAAGACATTTCTCATATTTGAAGCACATATTATCTTTCTCCAGATAATAATCTTGTATAAGTATCTTTCAGGGTGTCTTTTCTGAGTTTCCCCTATTTTTAAAATGCAGGTTAAAACTAGCCCTGGAAGGAGTTGCTTCATTAAATCCATTTGTGCACATGAGCGCACACACATATGTGTGTGTGTGTGTGTGTGTGTGTGTGTGTATCTGCACAGACACACTGCCTCGTTGAGACTTGTGGTTTGAATGAAAAGTGGTCCCCGTCAGGTTGGGATAAGTAGGTCAGGAAATTTAACCTGACTCTCCCAACCCCAGCCATCACCCACAAGGTCTAGAAAGGCCAGCTTTGTCAAGGCTCTGGGATCCTTGGTGTCTGAGTGGCAAAACTGATTTGAGGTCCTGTCTGTTCTGTCCTAACATTTGCCCCAGACTTCTCTGGCAGCACTGACTCTGTCCTGCCTCTGAGTGCAGTACTCCCCACCCCCACCCCCATGTGATTGCCCTGACTCCACTCCAGGGGAAGGTCAGAGGTCATTTGCATGGACTTGTCCGACTGCTTTGGGCTGACAAAGAAAATATGTTCCTTGTGTTGTGAAGGGTAGCTACAACCTGCTCGAGGACCAAGAGAGACAAGTTTAGAATAGGTCTGAATGCAAATGAGGTGGACGGAGTGGAAGAGTCACTCACAGAGGGGGGCTAGGCACACACCAGCAAGCAAAATGGGGGTTCTCCCCTAATTTTCTAAAAGATTAAGTAGCCCTTCGATGTCATAAGGGTCTGCAGAAATGCCCCTCACCCCTAGGATAATCTGATCATGCTGACCTCAGAAGCCTGTGTTCCCACCCAGCCCCCAAGAAAACAGTATGCAAAGTTAGCCCTGGCTAACTTTATGTCGTGTGTACACACAACCATACCTGGGTGCTACCCCAGCCCTCAACGTCTGTGTGGCTCACAGAGGAGGGAGACATCTGTGAGGAAGAATAGTTCTCCAGTGTCCTGGATGCCTAGATACAAGAGGAAATCTTCACACATTAGGCCATCAAGTCCTCTGGGTGTCCTCAGTATCGGGGGCAGTTTAGAAAGAGGGCTTCCCAAATTCCCTACAGTTTTTCCCTCCATAGCTACCCTAACCATGGTCTAAATAAACAAATCAATAAAGTTATAAATCAATTATTACCTCATTACATTCAGTATGAAATCTTGTTGAGCCCCGACTGTCCTGTGTGTACGTGCTGAGGTGTCACCTCTTGGAGCAGTCAGAGTAGCCATTTCAACCCATCTCATTCACTCAGTATGGTAACTCTGCGTCTTGTCAGGCCCTGGTGTAGGAGCTGGGTACAGGCTGACTAGATATGGGCTAGGAAGGCTTTTGCAGGGGTCACTCAGTCCTGCCTTTAAGTTGGAAAAGGAGTCATAGTGCTTCATGTCATCAAAGACATAACTGTGCACAGAACCTCTGTGAGGAAAGAATTCTTAGCTTGTTTTGTTGGAGGGAGCAGTTCTATATTTTCGTTCAGAACAGTCTCTTTGAACCAAGGTCAGGCTGCAAGGGACAGACTATGTTACAGTTCACTTCCCGTATTCTGCTAGTTGGAAAAGAAATATGGCTTAGCAGCTGAATTTAAAATTTATTATATATGTTAGTGAGCAATTAATTCAGAGGACATTTGTGTTTAAAGAGCTCACATAGGTCTTGAAGGCCAGCATCTGCATTTGATGGACAAAGATCCTGAGCCCCAGAGGATAAAGGACTTGCCCTCAGATGTATTGGGAGTTACCAGGCAGCAATTGAGCTGAGCTGTGTTGTTAGTATAGAGACATTTTCTGAGAGCTTACAGAACAGGTCTCAGTTACTCCAGGCAGCCGCAGAACTCACAGGGCTCAGGAAGCAGTTCTGACATCAAGTTTCACACAGCCTCAACTTTGTTTTTACCCAACTGCATCTGCAGTTCAGAGTCACCCTACGCCTCCTAGGAGTAACAGCTCAAAAAACAATGGGGATATCTTCTCTTTTTGTAATGATTTCTGACCTTTTACCTTTAGGAGATTTGTAGTTAAACCGATGCAGCTTGCCAACTTCCCTTTTAAAAAAAAAATAAGGAAAGAAAGAAAGAAAGAAAGAAAGAAAGAAAGAAAGAAAGAAAGCCAGCCATTAGAGTCCCTGTCGGAAATCTAAGCACAAACGGGCGATTTCAAATACAAACAGAGAGGAATTTGGAAAGGCATCTGATCCTGTACCACAGTCCCAAATCTTCTTTAAATTAACTCTGTGTCGAAGGCTGCATACGAAGACCTTCCCTTTTGTCTGATAAAGGAAAAATTGGAACAGTATCACGTCCTAGGATCCGGCAATCATTTGGTCTCCTTCCAAGGAGAGATTTGCTTTTGAACCTCAGTCTAATTGCACATGTGTCTGTCTTTAACTGCTTTCTCCTGTAACTTTATTGCCATTTAAAATCTTCTTGACTTACTGACCATCTCCTAAATGGGAGTGTTCTATGTGATAAGGCACTTACTCCATCAGAAGACAAATATCAGAGCTGAGCATATGCGGTGGTGTTGTCTTAGGAGCAGAAAACAACGGTCCTGTGAGGGCTGCCCGCCCGAGAGCAAGGTGAGTTCACTCACTGCCCCAGTGCTTCCTGGGCTGTTCCTTATCAAAGCGTGGGATTCCTTATCAAAAACACGTGACCATGGAGAAATACTTAAAGAGCCATGCCTTCGTCCACTTTCCTCTGGTCCCCATCACTTCTGAGATTCTTCACTGCTAGAGCTCCAGTGTGTCCCCATGGAAAGGCTTTCATCCAGCGCTGACTTGAGTTTGAAATCTGCTTGCTGCAGACTTCCTGAGAACCAAAGCTATCTAGGCTGCAGCCCTGTCCTTGGTCCCAGTCGGAAACACACTCAATCTGCTTCCTGAAGCTGATGTACTTTGTTCCTTCCTCCCTTGAAAACTGTGAGCACTTACTCAGCCCCAGGCCCGCAGGGATCCCAGGCACCTGGTGTGGGTTCCTCTCTTCTCCTCTCTGCCTCCCCCCACACTTTACCCCTTCTCTCAACCTCCCCTCTTTCCTAACCCTTTAAAATATGATTGGAGGAATGAATTTAAATGTTTCAGAAATTAAAATAATTTCATAAATTAAAATGTCCTTATGATAGTCCAGGGTCTCAAACTAGGGCCAAAAAGCAGTAAGCTCTCCAAGGACTGGGAAAACCTCAAGGCTAGTAAGCTAAAGTCTATACAAATGCAAATCAAACCGACAAACAATGTTTCATTTCTACCTGTCGGATGGGGGAATATTTTAAAGTGTTGAGAATATAAAGTGCTAGCAAGGATGAGGAGAAAGGGGTTGGTGTGTCCACAACTGGACAGTGTACAGAGACTGAGAGACATTGGGTCACTTGGCCCTGAATGGGATGTCTTCGTCAAACCCCTCCCCTCAGGGCTCAGGGAGCCGTGCAGAGGAGGAGGCAGAAAGATCGTATGAGCCAGAGGCAATGGATGACTTCGAGGAAGCTATGTCCTCTGGATACAACAAGACTGAGGCACATATAAACTCACAGAGACTGTGGCAGCACGCACAGGATCTGCATAGGTTCAAGCCAGGTGGGGATCCCAGTGCTGAGATGGGGAATGGACACAGGCTCCCACCCCTAGCCAAGAAGATTATATATATATAAATAATATATATATATTGGTTTTATATATATATATTGGTTTTTCGAGACAGGTTTTCTCTGTGTAGCCCCTGGCTGTCCTGGAACTCACTCTGTAGACCAGGCTGTCCTCGAACTCAGAAATCCACCTGTCTCTGCCTCCCGAGTGCTGGGATTAAAGGTGTGTGCCACCACTGCCCACAAGAAGCTATTTTTTCTGCTTGTATTTATTTTTAGTTGTTTTTTTAGATAGATGGAGGGAGGGAGGGGAAGAGAGGAAGAGAGAGAGAGAGAAGGAGAGAGAGAGAGAGAGAATGGAGGATCTGGAAGGAGTTGAAAGGGGAAGCTTGATCAGAATATATTGTATGAAAACAAACATCTTCAGTTACAAAAATAATTATCTGCAACCAAGGAGCTAACCAAGCACAGATTAAAAATATCCAGAAAATGTTTCTGCATTCTGCAGGTACAGACTTCATTCTTGCCATTATTTCTTATGCATAATAGTACATTAAGTGAGAAGAGGAAGATTTGAGCAGAGAAAAGAATCTAGAAAGGACTAAGCAAGGCACTGCAAACTAAAGCAGAGAGCCAGAGAAACCTCATTTACTGCTCCCATCCACAGGGTTTCCTACCTTGTCCCCAATGGCTCTCTTTCCTGCTTTGTGATGTGCGGATAATTTATTTTAGTCCTGTTTTGATTATTTGATGCCCATATTTTTTAAATGATCTTTTATTTATTCGTTGACAGCAACATACGTGTATACAGTGTATTAATATATCCCCTCCCCCTTCATACCACGGCCCACTGAGTCTGACTCATGCTGCCCTCTGTAATACTGGCTAGTTTTTTGGCTTAATCTGGTTACTGTGGAATCATGAATACAATAATCCTGTCATGATCAGAATGGCCTGCCTCACCACCTCACCGACTAACCTCCTCATCTCTTCATCTCTTCATCCCCTTACTTCCTCATCCCCTCACCTCCTCATCCCCTCACCTCCTCATC
>JADRCH010000097.1:2692715-2723506 GCA_019843965.1 Rhynchomys soricoides | reverse complement strand
TCCCCTTACCTCCTCATCTCCTCACCTCCTCATCCCCTCACCTCCTCACCGCCCTCTGTCCCAGACATTCTTTCTGCTCACTCTTCTGTGATGCTCCCTTCACCTTGTGTGGTACTGATACATATCATATGTCCCGTCTACGGCTGAGCACTCATCACTGTGATCAGTTATGAGTGATCGCATAGACTGCTACCCACTGCAGAAAGAAGCTCTTCCAGCCAGGTCTGTGAGCAGCACCAATCTGTGGGTATAAACACAAATATTTAGAAGTTTGACAACATGTCCATTTAGCAAAATAACCACAGTAGCTTTCTTTCTAGGGCCCATGAGTCTAGGGTTTTTGACCAAGTTCAGAGCCATACCACAAATTCACTCCCATGAAGCAGCCTGTCACTTCAACCAGAAAGTAGTTGGTTACCTATAATCTATATGCCACTATTACACCTGTGGGCACATCTTACCTGGCAAGTCAGTATTGTAGCATGTGGACTCTAGTCCTGGATAGGACCACAAAGACTTGTCTCCCCCAGTGGCCTATGTAGCACCCTACAGCACTATGAACGCTGCTAGAAAGCAGAAAGAAAGTTTTTTTCAGATCAGTTCCAGTTTGATTTCTCTATGTCCTTAATACAAAATACGTTAGCTCTTCAGCAATAGGGTTTTACCATCTGTTCCTGGTGGGCAACTAAAAGCAATGGCCTTTTCGGGGGGCCTTTGGGGCCTTCTGACCAATAGTTAAAATTAGCAACATGTTTCTAGAATAATATTTTCTTCGATGTAGAGTCCATCTTTAGGCCATTATTTAGAGATATACGCATAGAAAACTTCCTGGATGATTGAGTGTCTAATATCTGTAGTGTGATCTCCGAGTCCTTCTCTTCCTCCTCCTCCCCCACTTCCTCATGCCTCCTCTTCCTCCTTCTCCTACTTCTTCTTCCTCTTTCTTCTATTTCTTCTTCCTCCTCCTTTCTCTGTGCTTTATCATCATTCTTTTTATTTACGATGCTGGGGATAGAATACAAGGACCTGTGCATGCTAGGCAAATGTTCTAAGATTAAGCTACATCTTTATCCTTGATACCTCTTTAACCTTAGTAGATAATCTTTGATAAACAATATTAATCATCAATTGTTTTATTGCATTTAATAGTGCTGCTGAGAAATACTGCATTAATGTGATTTTATTCCTCTCTATATTTTCTCATTTTTTTTTCTTTTTGACAGCTCTAGAGTAAGAAAGAATTCTTAAAACTGGAAGATGCAAATCATTAAATTACTACCTATTATTTATTGTTGTGTTCACTGATGCTCACTTCCAATCAACCTTGGATTTGGTTTGGAAGACCCAGAGTCTCTGCTTTGGGACTTTGTGTTCTCTTCGTTCTTTGGAAGTGTCATGGGGGGCTGGGGTGGGGGAGGGGTGATTTGTTTTGTATTTTCCTTTGAAGTTCTCTGGCAGAGAATTGAGTTTATCACTATCCTGGATTCAAATCCTCTCGCCATTGCTCTCTACACAATGTCTTTCTTTTTTAACTCTTACTTTTTCTCTCACATCACTAATTTGTCCCTCCATGCCCCTCTCCCAAGAGCAGCCCTTCCTTTCTCATGGTCCTGGCATTTATCCTTGCCCCGTGTGGTGACTTTTCCTACACATTACCCCCCACCCCCCTTTGGTAGGCCTCTGTGCACACAGGTTGTTTGTCAAACCCCTCAGTTCGAGGATGCTGCCATTTTTGTCTTCTCCGGAATCACTTCTTGTCTTATTCCCATTTGTGTCCCTATCAACCCTTGCGTCCCCACCCCTCCTTGGATCTTTCTGCAGGCTCCTAAAACTGTGTAGAGTTGCCCATCTGCGAAGCTGTCTTCAATTTATGGGCATGGCATTCTGTTACAGACTGATTGCATATTGCTTATCATCATGGATTGATTCTTAAAGTCCCTCCTTACTGCTCTGTGTGAATGCAGTCCTTTGCCAAGAGCTAGCAGCCCACCACTTATGACACTCATTCCCCCAGGAAGGACACCTAGCTTGCATCCCTGTCAGCCTCAAGGAGCAGGATGATGCATATCCTCACACACGCCCCCTTGTGGGCTATGAGGGATTTTCTTAGAAATGGATGCTCTGAAGTAGAGAGCTCTGTATCATTGGGTACAAATGCCTTAGTTCTCTCTGACAGATAAGCAACCTATGGCTTGCTGCACTCTCCTCTCCTAGCACATGGAAGTCTTATATTCTAATGTTCTGCCAACGCTGCTGTTGTCCAATTTCTTAATTTTTCCGATCTAGAAAAAGCACGGGGATCTCTCTTGTTTTATTTATTTATAATTCTGTAATCACTAGATGTGTCAGCCTTCCTGTCATGGTTGCCTGTTCCTGTCATTTCCTCTTAATCTGGGGTGGGGGTTCTGTTTCCAGAACTTTTTATGTTGTTGGTTTTTTTAGAGACACTTATAAAAATGATTTTTTTTTTCAGGTTAATGTGTTAAAATTTTCTTTCAAATCTTCTATCTCTAGTTTGGTCTATGATATTGGTCAGTAACAAAAAATATCTCAAATATTATTTAATCAAATTCAACTTCTACTTGTTTGTGATTTATTTATTGCTGAAGATGAACATTTTGTTATTTTATTTTTAAAATGTTTTTCATCTCTGAGATTCAGAGATTTTTGTTCTGTTGGTTGGTTGGGTTTTGCCCCTTGTGAACTTTACAGTCGTGTTTTTTGTTTGTTTGTTTTGTTTTTTCGAGACATTTCTCTATGTAGCCCTGGCTGTCCTGGAACTCACTCTGTAGACCAGGCTAGCCTCAAACTCAGAAATCCGCCTTCCTCTGCCCCCCAAGTGCTGGGATTAAAGGCGTGCGCCACCACTGCCCGCTACAGTCTTGATTTTTTTCTCTGGAGGCTTTGATCCACTTAATCTTGTCACTATGCATTATTCTAGGTAAGGATCTTATTTAGAATTTTCTCTGATATAAATCATTGACTAAGAATCTATTAAACAATGTAGATTTGTGTGGTACTCTCTATATTAGAGTCTCTTTTGTACAAGGCAAGTCTCTGAGTTCTGACTTGTTATAATCTCCATGTTTCTGTCCTTCTACTGGCATAGCCTATCCTGATGGCCTTGTAATGGTCTCAGTACCAAGTTGGACAACTTCAAATAAAGCTTCCTATAGCCCCTTATTCTTCCTATAACCTTCCACATGTGTTTATTAATCTTTTAAAAACTCTCATGTAGACTTTTAATTTATGGTTGTAGGGCATTTTGCATACTCCTGTCTAAGGGTGTGGGATATCTACACATAAAAATCATCGTTTGTGCCTTTGTTGGGATGGAGCTCTTGAGTATTCTTTGTTAGGATCATTCTTAAATACAGCTTTTGTTCTCGTTCCAAAGGGCGTATTGCTTTCACACACTTTCTTACTCTTCATGACTTTAGCGAACGACGTTGATCATGTAGCTTGATATTACATCTAAGCTCAAGCTGCTGCTATACAGCTCCATGGGCTGAGTGGCTCATAAAACCATTCATTTCTATGGTTTGTGAAGCTTCAAATGTAAGATCACGGTGTTAGCAGGCCCAGTGTCTGACGAGAGAACAGTTTCCTGGCTTATTTGTGACACTTTCTTGCCTCGTCTTCCCGTGGTAGAAGATGTGAGAGGTATGTGAGTGTGAGACCTCTTTCATAAGCACCCCAGTCCTGCTCACCAAGTCTCCACCTTCAAGACCTGTTCACTCCCTCTGTACCGACCCCATCTCTCAGTATTCTCACTTTGGGCATTCAGATCTGAATATATGAGTTCAGGGGAACACATTCAGATCATAGCATTATATAGGACAATTTGCTAAACCTTCTTTTAGCTTAGTATTTGTTTGTTGACTCATTGGCTTTTCTTGCCTGGGGCTTTTGGAAGGCTATATCTTTGAACTATTTAGAAGCCGTATGTTTGTATATGTGTGTTTTAGATTTGTGTAAATGATATGGTGCAGACTCGTGCTGTTCCTGTCCTTTTGTCACTCAACATGGTGCTCTAAATACTACCCATGTTTTATGTGCCTCCACGGAGGACTCCTCTTGCTAGCTGTGAAGTGTACTATTGGGCTTTGTTTATTCATTTCCTTAATGATTAACTCCTAGGTTGTCCTCCTCCCCCATCCCCACTGTGAGAAACAGCCTGGTGACGGGTGCTATGTTCATGTTCCTTCCTGGAGCTGTGCATCAGTTTCTCCCGAGCAGCATCGGGAGCAGAGACGATTGGTCATAGGATATGCGCATCCTGGATTTCACTAATTCCTTCCAGATTGTTCTCCAGAATTACTGTACCAGTCCACAAAGCCACTGATGTTGAAATGTTTCTACTCATGTGTATGCTATCACCATTTGTTATTCGGTTTTATAATTGTACACTTTAATAGCTGCAAAGTTGTAGCTTGTTAGACTGATTTTCCCCTAATTACAGTGGGGTAGAGTATTTCTTCATAAAAATGTTAGTCAGCTGGGGTTCTCCTTCTTGGTTTGCCTCTCTTGATCTGCACAAGTCCCTTTAACATTCTGATAGTAAGCGTTGCACAGACCTCTCCCAGTCCATCTGGGCCTATCGTCTTTGTCCTGGGAACTCCTTGTTGATACTTTGTAAAATACATTCCTAGGAATCTCAGTTGTGTATTCTTGCTCTTCCTTTCAATGTCTCTCACTTTCTGTATGTCTCTGTTTCTGTCTCCATCTCCATTCCCCTCCCTCCTTCCCCCTCTTCCCCTCTTTCTCTTGTGTCCTCTCTGTGTGTGCGTGCGTGCCATGTTAGTTCAGGTACAAGCATGACAACCTTGGCTGTCTCCTTGCCTAATGCCCTGTTTTAGACAGGTCTCTTGTTATTCGCTGATGTGAATCCCTTGCTAGCTGGATCCCTGGCTTCCTGGGATGCCCAACTCTGCTTCTCATCCCTCCTCGGTAGCACTGAGAGCGTAGTTAGACACAACTGCCCCTGGCTGCGTATGGGTTTTAGGGACCCAACCTGCTCTGATGCTTACAAGGCAGGCTCTTCACTGTCTGAGCCGTCTCCCCAGCCCCAGCCACTCTTGCTGTGAGTCTTTGGTTTGTTTTGTATTTTGCTGTTACTATGAATGGTGTCTGGTTTATTATACATTCCGTGGTTATGGCTGCTGTAGAGAACAATATGGATATTTGGCAATTGGTATTTTTTAACCTTCCCAAATCCTCTTACTATTTCTATTTTAAAGTCCAGTTTAGTTATATTCTCTGTGCGGATAATAAAATTACTCACAAATGATAATATTGATATTCTCTTTCTTCCTTTATTATATCTTGGGCTCATTTTTATTGTAGTCATTGGTCTGAGGTTGCTATTGCTCAGTCAAACTTAGTCAAAGCAGGGATAGTGAGCACCTTTGATTAGCTGAGGGGTTAAAGAGAACCTGTCTAATAATTCCCATGGAGCACGATGCTTGGCTTCATGCCTTAATCTACAGCCATATCAAGATGAAGAAAGCAGATCTCTTTTTAGTTTCCTGAAAACTTTTATCAAAGTTATATTTTTATCTTACATAATTAAACTTTTGGGTTTTGCACCTAATAATATGTCCATGTGGTTTTCTCCCTTAGGCCATTAAATGCATGGGATACATTAACTTTTAAATTTCCCTTTTGAGATGATGTGTGTTCTTTTAAAGTTTTAAAGGCTTTTAAAATACATGTTTGGACTCAGCTGTTTTCAAGGAGTTAATTTTATGTTTGTTAGAAGATCCTTATCTGGTCTTGAAGTCATAGAGACAAGTACCTCACAGCAAGACTTGAGTGGTCTGGACTGCTTTGTGGGACATCTTATATAATACAGAGTCTCATGGTTTCAGGTCCTATCGACCCCTCCTTAAAGCCACCAGATACTGAGGTAAAAGTAAGAGGCGAGAATGAGGCAGTCTTTATTTTATTTTATTTTATTTTATTCGAGACAGGGTTTCTCTGTATAGCCTCTGGCTGTCCTGGAACTTGCTCTGTAGACCAGGCTGGTCTCGAACTCAGAAATCCACTTGCCTCTGCCTCCCAAGTGCTGGGATTAAAGGCGTGAGCCACTACTGCTTAGCTGGAGGCAGTCTTTAATAATGGAAATTACATTTCTTTGGTGGGCATTTTATCTCTAGTATACCATTTAATCATATTTGATACTATGAATTCCTCTTAAATATTTAATCATTCTCATAATTTAATATTAGATCTTCATAATTTAAAAACTTCACCTCTATTGTAACTTGTAATGATGTCTTCTTTCTTATCCTGTATTTTGCTTGTAATTTTGTCTTATCCTGTATTTTGCTTGTAATTTTGTTTCTTTTTTCCTTTAACAGTCTTGGGAATTTGTCAGTTTTATTTGTTTGTGAAAATTTTATTAGTCAATGCTTCTAAGGAACCAATTTAATAGTTTCTTAAAAGTTTTTTTTAAATATATTTTTAAAATATAAAAAGGTGTTTTATATTTTGATTTCTTCCTTTATATTTTACATTATTTTATGTTCTTTTTCTTTTTTTACTTTTGCAGTGTGTGTGTGTGTGTGTGTGTGTGTGTGTGTAGGGGGCATTGGCTATGTGCATGACAGTGCACCTATATGGATGTTGGAAGATATCTTGAAGAAGTTGGTTCTCTCCTTTGTCATGTATGTTCTGGAGACCGAACAGTCACAGTACTTGGTAGCAAGTGCTTTTCCCTGCTAAGCCATCTTGTTGACCCCCCCCCCTTTGGAGTTCTTTTTGCTCTAAGCTTTAGAGTTATCAATTTGTCATAAGGTCTATTTATCTGTGCTCTATCTATGGGTTTTGACATATAGTATAATTCAGATGGCAAATACTTCTTACTTTTAACTAGAAAATTTTAACAGTTAGTTGTGCTGTTGTTAATCTGCCAGATACATACAATCAAGAATGGTATTTCAAAATCTCTAAAGCGATTAACTTACTATATTATAGGAAACTAGGAGGTCGATTTGCCTTGAAATCTACGGTATCTCTACTGTGTGCCTTTTCCTGGAGGGATAGGAAGAAGCACTTCTTTATCCTAGATAGGAAACTGTTGATCGACTACAGAACAACCACAGTCAAGTCTAGCGCAGAGAGTCGATGAGTGCATCGGGTTTACTTACAGAAGCATATAAAGGTGTAACTAACAAGAACATGGTGACTTAAAGGCAGATGCATCACTGAAAAACCCTGCCCAGGATGAATGACAGCTCACAAAGCTGCCTCACTGCAGCTCCCTGTGCAGCTTGCAGGCAACTTCCCTGAAGAGTCTCTCCTCTGAAGCTTTTTTTACTCCACCTTTCAGAGGGAGCCTGGTGGGGCTGGTTGGAATGATGTTTTTGTACACTCTGTGAAGACGTGTCTCTCTTCTTCTTTGCCTGCCTAAGGCACCTTCTGATTGCTCGAAATAAAAAGCCTGTGGCACACCCGTAGCAGAAGGAAGAATGTAAAGTGGGACATCCGGCAGAGAGAGGAACTCTGGGAAAGACTCGGGCACAGCCTCACCCGCAAGATGCAGAGGAAGTCAGATGTCTGA
Organism: Rhynchomys soricoides; assembly: GCA_019843965.1. NCBI lineage: Eukaryota > Metazoa > Chordata > Mammalia > Rodentia > Muridae > Rhynchomys > Rhynchomys soricoides. The sequence goes on along the minus strand of JADRCH010000097.1, from coordinate 2,715,942 downwards.
AACTGAGGAGAGGTAACCAGCCACGTGGCAGACACAGAATAGTATAAACACGAGTTAATATAAGTTAAGAACTAGTTGGGGAGCAAGCCTAAGCGGAGGCCACAAGCATTGTAAATAAAAATAAGCCTCCATGTCATTATTTGGGATCTGGGGTGGACATAGAAAAGCCCGAACAGTTATAGACCTCATAATTTCCTGTGCTTCTTGAGTGTTTTAAGTTTCATGAGCTTCTAGTGTCTTAGGAGCCTCTCACCAGCCCCCCCCCTTTAAAGAATGTTTCAGTTTGAAGGAAGTAGAATGTTCCTCTTTCATTTTCTGATTCTTCAAATCCTTCCATTTCCAGAATTAGATATCCTGTTTGAAATAATTCCTTCCAGGCAATGTATTATTGGATTTTTAAAGAGAAAGAAATCCTGAGTTGTTTTGATCTATGTAGCGGACTCTATAAAGTCACACCCATGGGAGGTTTGTTGGGGAGGGAATACACAGAGGCTGCCTCTGGGTGAGGGTGGAGGGAAAAAGAGAACGGGGAGAGGAGGGACCAGCCTTTTATAAGGGAATACAGCGCATGTGCAGAGGAAAGATGTGCCACTCCTGGCCACAGTGAGAACGTGGCACAGTGAGAATGTGGCACGTCATCTAGTGATGACGTCTGCTGTTGCTAGGTCCCTGGGGGCAGGCTGTGGAGATGCCTGGTTGCTAACACTGAGAACCTTGGTTTTATTTTCTAAATATTTGTACAGTTGATTTTGATTATATATTATATGTATTCTTTTCTGTCTCCAACTCCTCCCCAGTTACTGTGTACCCAGTCAAGTTCATGTTCATTCTCTTTAAAGAAACAACCAAAACCAAAAAGCACACACACACACACACACACACACACAATGTGGCTTTGTACCCACTTCTCATCCTTTGTGCTGGGATTTTTTTTTTGTCTGGCTTGAGCATGTGCGGGTCTTATGCATGCTGTCACAGTCTCTGAATTCATATGTGCATCAGCCTAGTTGTGGTCTGGAAAGCACTGTTTCTTTGGAGTCATCTACCTCTTCTGGCTTCTGAAATCTTCCCAACCTCTTCCATACATCACTGAGCTTTGAGAGATTCAGGGCTGAGTGCTCCAAAGTCTTTCACTCTCTGCACATTGTCTCTGTGATAACTATCGTCTACCCAAGAAGACACTTCTCCAAAGAGGCTGGAATGATGCCCTGCTGACCTGTGGGTCAGCATGTCATTACAACTCATTTTATTACTGTCTTCATTTAACAGAATAACAGTAGTAGATTGCCCCCTACAGCATATGGCCTGTCTAGTCTCAAGTTCTCGACCTCATTAGCAGGGTCAGGTATGGGTTCCATCATATGGAGTGTGCCTCAAATCCAATGTAAAGGTCACGATCACTCCCACGACACCTGTGCCATCATTGCATCAGTGCAGCATGCAGGCAGGTTGCAGCTGTAGCACACAGAACCTGCAGCTGCTTGATACTGATGATCACCTTCCTTCTTCCAGCACTGTGAAGGTTGGCGGGTAAGGGGAAGCTGCTATTTGAGCACAGCTCAACTTCTATCAAAGCTAGTTGGGCAGATATAATCAGGTTTTGAGTATCAACCATACTGCGATTACTGTTATGCTGGGACTTACTTTAATGTTTGAGTATTGTTTTTCTTTTTGTATATTTCCACTGTCTGTTTTCCTAATTTAAAACTATTCATCTTTTGATGTGAACGTTGTGCATCTTACACTTATTCTTCTGGTTTTAATTTGTTCTCTTGCCATTTTCATCTTTCGCTTCTTCTTTCTGAATACAGTTCCTTGGCTGTGTCTTATTTCCTCTGTTTTCTCCTTCTACCTATCACCATGTTTCATTCCGAATTCTAGCTCTGAAATATTGGGGATTTTATGTTTGTTTTATTCAGATATTATCTGCTGACACTACAGTTGTAGTATTATCTTATTTGTTCAAAGAAGATTAGGATTAGGATGCTTTCTAAAAATAGGCATTATTTTGCTGAAATTCACATGGCCTCAGGTGTCCTATGGTTGCATCTAAATTTGGTGATCCTGTCTGTAATTCATAAACCTCTCAGGGCTTCACAGGGCGCTCTAAAAATCACTCTCTCTGTCTCTCTGACTCTGTCTCTGTCTCCCTTCCTCCTTTCCTCCCCTACTAGAGTTTTTGCAATATGGGTTTGTGTGGTAAAGCACCCAAGACCTTATGTTAGTTAGAATGTTGTTTGACCATTGTGGGTAAGTTGCAGTTTGCCTGAACCTGTCCTTTTAAATTTCTCCCCGCCAATCCTATGACATCATTCCTTGTTTCCCACACCTAGTACTGCCATGGTGATGGCAGCCAAGAGAGCCTAGCTCCTTTCTAGATGGCCTTTCTTTTCTGTCTGGCTGCTTTAGAGTCTTCCTTTTTGTGTTTGGTGCTCTTTGTACACATGGCAGCATGAACAGAACCATTTTCTCACATTGGGTAACACGGCAGGCTGTTCTCCCTGTGGTGCGATGCTAATTCTGTGATTCTCACAACTGTTGTTTCTTAGCAGATTTCTTCCTCTGCTCATTCCACCTCTGCTTCCTGCAGTTCACTTGTTTGGTATTGGTTTGGTGTGTTTGCTTTTCTGCTCTTTGCCCTGTCTTTTCTTCAGTGTTTGTTGCTCTTTCTATGACACCACAGGGAACTACTTCTTAACCTAACTAGAGAGTGTCCAGGTTTTCTTTGGCTTCCCTGCCAAGGCTCACCCATCCAGCCACCAGCAGTTACTTACTCTATTTAGCCTGTGCTTTGTGCGCATAGTATACAGTTCTCAGGTAGCACTTGTCCCTTCTGACTCCCACTTTTTCTCTCTGAACCATCATCAGATCTTCAAGGGAGTTGAATCTTTCTAGTTTAAGTTGCTTGTGCTTCTAGTCTTCTCCATTTCACCTGCTGAATACTGGCTGTCACATTCATATGACGATTCTATTTTCTCTTGATCAAAGGTCCTGGGGATGTTACTACCCACAGTGCCGCTGGAGATGGGCTCTGCCTCTCCTTCTTGCTTATTAAGGTTATTCTTAATATTTTTAAATTGTATATGTGTGTTTGTGTGTAAGTACATGCATGTGAGCACAGTGCCTATGAAGGCCAGAAGGGCATTGGATTCCCTGAAGCTGTAGTTACAGATGGTTATGAGCCATCTGACATGGGTGCTAAGAACTAGGTCCTCTATAGGAGAAGCAAGTACTCTAACCACTGAGCAAACACTCCCACCTCTCCTTCTTAAAGGTTTTGGACAGGGGAGTTGGCCTGGATGTGCCTTGGGCAGAGGGGCTTCTAGCATTACTGTCTTTATCTCTACTGGCCCCATACTGGCCCTGCTGACTTCTCAAACCTTGACCTTGCTCTCTATCAGTCAACTAGCAGTGGGCTAGCCAGTGGGAGTAGAGAACACAGGATATGGCTAATGTTTCTGAACTTCCTATTGACTGTTCCATGTCCCAGTGGGATTTGAGAGCTATCATGATATTCTACAGCTGCTGTCTTTTTACCTCATAGAAGCCAAGGGAAAACCATGTTATCTTCAGAACAATGTGGGAGAGAGAAGGGGACAAACCCAAGTCTCTCTCCTCCTCTCAACACACGGAGCTATGGAGACACCTTCTGTGGCTGTGGAATGGTGGAGTTGTCCCAGAGTCTATTCACTGGTGTCCAGACTTGCCAGCCTCCTTTGGGCCCTGGAGTGACTCCAGGTATAGTCTCTAAGAAGTCCACACCCACATGGGCATGTCTTCCTAGGACAGTGTTGATGTCTTCTGTTTCATCAAATCTCGCCCTCTCTGCCCATTTATCCATATCATCTTAGATGTTGCACCTTCTCAGACCACGGCTCTCCATTATTCTTTTGCCTTGAATCCTGGGGAAATCAACACAATATCTAGTACACTCATCTACCTGTCAGATGCCTCCTCCTGGAATTAAGCACTTTGGGTGGTTTTCTTTTAAAAAAAATTTTTTTTGACCCCATAAATTTCATTTTAAAGACCTTTGATTGTCTTTTCTTTTTCCTTTCTTTCTTTGTTTCTTTGTTTGTTTCTTTTTTGACTCATGATATGACACACTCTGTTAATTGTCTGGGAACATTAATGTATCTTTAGAATTGCTCCAGATCATGCCCCAGTTCTTGCCTTAGAAGTAACGGTTATTTGTTGAATGATGTTTTTCTTTCACACAACTTGTGTATGCGTGCACTCGCGCGTGCGTGTTTGTGTGTGTGTGTTCATTTTGATAGTCCCTGTGCACTGATTTGGAAATGCTATTGACCATGTCTATCAGCCTGCTTCTAGTAATAGCTCTACAGAAGAAGGAAGTGGTATGTGTCTGGGGGAGCAGAAGCGTGTGTAGTGGCACACACCTACACACTATATTCATGGGAACGGCTCTTATTGTAGACTTCTCTGCTCTAAACTTCTAGCTTTGGCACTGAGGCCATGGTCTCTGTTGCCCAATACCTAGGTACAGGGATGGGGAGAGGGATCCATGGGCCTAGCGGTTCAAACACCACCACCTCTGGATGCTTGCTTCTTTCTACTCCCCATCCCCCCATCCCAGCCATCTCTTCACCTAGGGTTGTGCCATATCTCATGTTGGTGTCCGCTGAGGGTCTGTATGTATTTTACGGCCATCAGCCTGACTGTGTGTTGTCTGTTGGGTACAGCAACTTCTGTGACTACTTCATCTTGCCTGCACTTCTATGTCTTTATGCTTTTTGTTTTGACATGGTCATTTGTGGAGGAGGCAGACATGCCCACTGTGTCACAATAACTAATACATTTTTATATTCATTTAGTTGGTATTGATCTCACTATACCATAGCCTAGGCTGTCCTCAAACTTGCATCTTCCTGCCTGAGCCTGCTCAGTTCTGGGAATAATTTATTATTTCTAAAACTAAGTTATTGCTTTAAAATTATTATTATTATTATTATTATTATTATTATTATTATTATTATTTTACTAAACATTAAGTAGAGAAAAATCTTAGAGAAGAGCAACCATACTGATAAGTACTGGATAACAATGAAAGGGCTGACAAAACTTGAGGCCATGGGTGGAGGTTCCCTGTTCCTCCCATAGGAGAAACAGGCCTGGAGCAGGGCGGGCTTCAGCCCCCTGATCCTCCAGCATTCGCCGCAAGGCAGTCGCTCTGGTCACTCCATCAATTCTTCCCATCCCTGTGCAGCAGGGGCCTCATTGATGACTAGAAAAGACACAGGGCCTAATACTCAAATCTGGACCACCCTTGGCTACTCTAATGTTGCCACTCTCAGTTTTGTGCAGCTAGAGGCGGGGGCCGCCCTCCACCTCCAGATCCAGCATCTTCCCTCCCTCTCATCCTGCCTCTCCTCCTCTCTTCATCTCCCTTTCCCTTCAACAAGGAACCACAATTAAAATGGACTCCAGGTAATCTCAGTCTCTCTCTCTCTCTCTCTCTCTGTGTGTGTGTCTGTCTGTCTGTCTGTCTGTCTCTCGCTCTCCCCTGCTAACCCCCCTTCTCCCTCTTCTGCTTTGAAGATTCCAGGAAGAAGGAAGGCCACAGCTTAAAAGCCTTGGGCTTGGTCCCTTGTCCAGGAGAGGCAGAAGCAGAACCTCTCAGCTCCTTTTCTGAAGCTCTTCATGCAGCAAAGTTAAGGTGAATCCACTGCAGCCATGTGGGTAAACAGCTACCAGGCAGCCGGGCAGTGGTAGTGCACGCCTTTAATCCCAGCACTTGAGAGGCAGAGACAGATGGATTTCTGAGTTTGAGGCCAGCCTGGTCTACAGAATGAGTTCCAGGACAGCCAGGGCTACACAGAGAAGCCCTGTCTCAGAAAACAAAACAAAAAAAACAGCTACCAGGCTGTTGCCCTGGCAACTGTGCTTCTGCTGCATTTACCACCATGCCTGTGGGGGTCTAGACTGTTCTTAGAAGAACATTGGCCTGCCTCTTGGTCTGTTGCAGTTTTTTTCTCTGTACAGCAGCTCAAGATAACTTATGTACCTGTCTAATGACCAACAGGATTAGCCCTTCTCTCTCCCAGGGCTCTGTGGGGTCCATCTTGGGTGTGGTGGTTTAAATATGCTTGACCCAGGGAGTGGTACTATAAGGAGCTGTGGCCTTGTTGGAGTAAGTGATCTTATTGGAGGAAGTGTGTCACTGTGGGTATGGGCTTTGAGAGCCTCTTCCTAGCTGGCCGGGAAGACAGTCTTCTCCTGACTGCCTTCAGTACAAACTGTAGAACTCTCAGCTCCTCCAGCATCCTCCCTGCCTGGATGCTACCATGCTTTGCACCATGGTGATAATAGACTGAATCTCTGAACCTAATAAGCCAACCGCAATTAAATGTTGTCCTTTATAAGAGCTGCCTTGGTCATGATGTCTGTTCACAGCAGTAATACCATAAGACATTGGGTCTTATGAATAAGCAGGAATGCTAGTGCTTGTGCGCATGGAGGGTGTCTTAGTCAGGGTTTCTATTTCTGCACAAATATCATGACCAAGAAGCAAGTTGGGGAGGAAAGGGTTTATTCAGCTTACACTTCCAATTGCTGTTCATCACGAAAGGAAGTCAGGACTGGAACTCAAGCAGGTCAAGGAGCAGGAGCTGATGCAGAGGTCAAGGAGGAATGCTGCTTACTGGCTTGCTTGCTTCTCCTGGCTTGCTCAGCTGGCTTTCTTATAGAGCTCAAGACTACCAGCCCACAGATGGTACCACCCACAAGGGACCCTCTGCCCTTGATCACTAATTGAGAAAATGCCTTACAGCTAGATCTCAGGGAGACATTTTCTCAACTGAAATGCCTTTGTGATAACTCCAGCTTGTGTCAAGTTGACACAAAACCAGCCAGTACAGAGGGTAACAGAAAAGAGGGTCATGCTAAGAGTGAGAGGCAAGCTTCTGAGCCATGGGGCCATCTGGCCTTTCCTTTTGAGACAGACAGACAGTGCTGCCAACACTAGAGACATAAGATGAAGACCTTTTGTGACAGAAGAGGCAAGCTTTTGTTGGTGAAACTTGAGGGTCAGCCATACTGAAGTCTAAACCAAGGAAGTTGTCCTTCGCCTCACATGCAGCCACCCTGAGTGGGGCCAAGGAAGCCACTAAGCCTCTTGTGAGTGTGTATGTGTGACAATTCTGAGATGTCCAGTGACCAGAGCACTGCTAGGATCAGCAGAGGTGACAAGAACCCAGGACAAGCTCTGTGCTTTGGGCAGACGCAGGAAGCTGGACCTCTGGGTCAGCAGTGAATTTTCAACTATCCATTTATATGAATAGACATTTGGTCACCTGTGCTCTGGATCTTGTCCTGTGGCTACACTCAGTGGGATCCCTGCCTCGGGCTCCTGTTCAGGGTCCTGATATCTTACATAGGTCACAGATGGTTCTACCATCTTGAGCCCATAGTAGGTCATCACTATTTCTATATCTCCAGGCCTGGCCCAAGCCTTGGCAGGTGATGGTGACTAGGAGTAGGTGGGTGGATGTTCAGTTCTTGCTGAACTTGCTGAGTCCAGCTGTGAGATAAATCCTGGGTCATGGGAAAGCCCAAAGTAGGATCACTGAGCCAGGATGGGGGCCTCTTGCAGGTGGTCTCTATGGAGCCCTTGACTTCAGTCAACCCCCACTACCCTGCCTCTCTCCTGGGGACAGCCTGGCCGATGCATGGGAACTCAAGGCTCTGGCTATGTTTGCCTCTGCTAATCTCAAGAATGTGCTTGTTTTCCCTTTTGGGTTGGAAAGCCCTCAGCAGCTCCCCTTCATGGTGATAGGGTGTCGGAGGCCGTGGGAGCCAGAGGGCAGCGTCCTGGTTTGTCCTCTTGCTGGTTGGCTCCCTTTCTAGAACTCCAGTGTTTTCTGTTACCTCTGGCCTGCATATCAGATTTCCCAGGAAACACATCACTGCTCTGGATTTGGACACATCAGTCACCTCTCCATCCTGTGACAGTCCCCATGCCAGGGCACACCCAGGCAGGTGCCACTGTCTGGGCTTTACAGACAAACTTGGAGTTCAAAGGAAAAGACTGATGTTCATAGCTATACAGCAGGTAGGAGCAGAGCCCTTAAACACCCCCACTCTAGATCTGAGGTGCTGCCAGGTCCATGGATCAGTCTCTACTCCACTCTGAATCTCTCAAGAGCAGGAACCCAGGTTGGCCCCATGTCCAGAACTGTGGAAATCACTTAGTGTTTGTTCAAAGAATAAATGGTGGGAATAAAGCCCTTACTATGTGCCTAGGGGTCATGTCTTGACCTTTCCAGGTATCTGCCTGTATATCACACAGACGTCTCACCCCAATGGTGCTGAACACATCTGCCTCCTTTATTCCACCTGGACACAGGCACTGGGCAGTCATCAGCTCAGCAGCTCAAGCCTGAAACTCGGGCTCTCAGGCTAACCCTTGCACACCCCCTATCATTGTGTCCCCACTTCTTTTTCCTGTAGTTCACCACCAGGTATCCCAGCAATGAGATGCATGCTCTGCATACTCTGCAACTATTCTACAAGATCCTGTCAGCCTCAGCTTCCTCCCCCATCTCCACTTCACCCACTCTCAACAAAGGATGAGGGGATTTCCCAGGTCTCCCATCCAGACGTATCACTTAACAACTTAGACTCAAAGGGAGGGACCCTCAGCGCTCATGCATGATGACACCAAGGTTCTGGGGCAACAGGGCAGCTGGAGGCACTTACTGCGTGGTACTGGGTGCCCAGCCTCTTATTCTTCAGCCTTAATAATGATTTCCCAGCCAAGCACTGGTAGACTCATAACCATGGAGCAGTTCTTCCTTCTGAAGTGGTCCCTGGACACAACACTTGCTCCTGGGTGGAATTCTTTCCCATTATCTATAACCCTGATTGTCCCAGAGCTTTCAGGAACAAGCCCAGATGTTATCTTCTTAGAAGCAGGCTCTGCAGACTGAGCAAGCTCCCCTTCTTTAGGCTCCACAGTCCCCACTCAAGCCCTCCTGTGTAATAAGCCCCCTCATATATCCGTGTCCTATGTGCTTTGCCCAGGCTGGCTCAGCGAAATCCAGCAGATGTGTCCAGGCCCTTGGCAGGAAGACATGGCTTCCTTCCTTAAGTATTTGATGTAGACAGGGGTACTCATGGTCTCTCAGCTAGATCCCTGCCGTGCCCAGTGTGTTCTGGAACAGAACTGCTTCTACCCAGTGGCATTTCCTCCATCCCACAGAGATCACCTCCTTAGACCTCCAGAACTGCATCAGCACACAGAGGGAGTTCAGAACCTGGTCCCTTGGGTACCATTTTAGAGCTCTAGGGCAGCTTTCCACCCAATCCTTCCCCAGCCTCACCCAAAGCCTCCGTTCATTTCCTAGGACACAGGAGATCTCACAGTAAAGTTAGAGGTGAACGTTCTTTCTATGTTGGATCCCTTCAAGAGAAAGAACAAGAATTAACTTCTCACCAAAGGGTAAATGGCCAACAGAGCACACTCATTGAGCCCAGGGGTAGACAGATGAACCAGGGCGAGGAGTGGTGGTTCTTTGGCTGCTGAGAGATGGGGAAGAACCTTTGCAATGCAGAAGGGGCTGAGTGATGTGTGAACCTACAGAGCACAGCTCTAATGTATTCCAATGTGGAGTGTGTGTGCTCTGCACTTCCTGGAAGCAGAATGAGTTTCTCCCTGATATTATGACCTCAGGGAGCTGGGCACATGCAGTAGCACCCAGTAAGTGCTTGCAGCTGCCTTGTTATCCCAGAACTTGACCTACTAGGTGCTCCTCATCAGCTCCCTTGCCTGTTTGGGGATGTGTTGGCAGCAGGACATCCTGGTTTTCCTGGGTGGGGCTGGGGGGTTTGAGAGGGGGAGCCAGGTTCCTTTCCCATGAACTTCCTGCCCTTTCAGAGGCCAAACTCCTAATGAAATAAAACAGCTCCCATGCGGCAGTGAAGCTGAGGCCGGGAAGCCTGGGCGTTCCTCCGGGTCCCAGCCCAGCTTCAAAGTCAGTACTTCTCTTCCAAACTGTGCACTTCCTAGTAGCGCTGGAAGCAGCTCTGGCCTCTCATATACAATCAACATATTTATATAGCCAGACGGGGGCCATGGGCCCAAATAGACAAAAGCCTCTGTCCTTATCCAGATTCTAGTCTTGAATATTTGGGTGGTCACCAAGGAAGACAGCACTGAAGAAAAACATAGAAGAGGGGCAGGAAGGATGTAAGAACGGAAGGATAAGGAGGGCTGTGAAATGCTGCCCAATCAATCTGGCCAAGGTTCCAGGGTGGGGAGCCATGGTCAAGAGGCTTAGCTTAGGAGCTATTCACAGTTGATGACCACTAAGAGAGGGAGAGTTGCCTAGACTGGGGTGGATGGCCTGACAACCATGGCCATGTGGTAAGCCCTAGTTGGACTCAATGGTGTATAGATGTATGAAGTACCATGTATGTGTACACATATATATGATGTACCACATATATGTATACATATATATGAAGTACTGTGTGTGTGTGTGTGTGTGTGTGTGTGTGTGTGTGTGTATCTCAAGTTGAGAGGGAGATGTGTTGGGGGATATTCTGGTTAGGACTTGGGGGAGATAAAAAACAAACAATGCATTATGCACATGCGAAAATATCAAAGAATAAATTAAAAATAGTATATATATTCAAAATACTGGCAGAAAAAATGACCTGTGGATGAGTCCAGCTCAGAGAGGTAAACTGAGGAAGTGCCCTGGGGAGGCAGCAGTCCTGGTGCCTAGCTACGAAAGGCTAAACTTTGTAGATTCTGAGAGAGTCACCTATGACTCTAAGCTATGGCCCAGCTACCCTGGGTAAACCTGGGCAGTTGAGGCAGCTTGCCAAGTGGAAAGGGAAGGGAGCATGGGACAGGACAACAGCTAAACAAGTGCCTTCAGGCAGCTGTAGAGATTGCAGAAGGCCAAAGAGAGGTGAGAATGGAACTCGAAACCCAGGCACAGAGCAGACAAATGGACAACTGCCCAAGACCAGGATGCAGGAGCACCCGGGGTGCATCTTTCCTGGGTGTTTAATTGACTGGGGACAGAAGCAGTTAAGATGGCCCATAGACTTGGGAACACCAGAGAGAAGGTGGGGAGGGCTGAGATCTCCTATGCTTTTTGGAAAAAGATGGAGCCATTCTTGGGCTGTTGCAGAGATTAATGGCCAAAGACAAGGGCCTCATGCACCACTAGGAATGATTTTCAAGACGCTTGAAGATCATTGGGAAACATTTTAAAAGGAAATTGCTCACAAAGCAGCCAGAGGCCCGCCAAATGTGCTGGCAGATAGCTCACCAGGCGATGCTTGTAATCTAATTGCCCACGAGCAAGAGTTTAAAACAATATTTACGATGTGGAAAAATAGCTCATGATTTGATTTGTATAGAAGAAACACGCCTAATGAGTAAATTAGATTTTGATCTTGCTGGCTCGGGTCCTGTGGATGGAGCTCTGGCTCTTTGGAAGGCCAAGGCCCTCCTGCCCCCTTGTGTCCCCAGTGTGGTCCTAGTGACAGCTCTGGGACCTGGTGGGGTAGGTGACTGCTCCAGACTGCTCTCTTTAACTCCAGCAGCCTTGAGTTCGTGGTACACATCTGGACTGAGATGAGATGGAACCAGCTCTTGAGTCAGGGCTAGGCCTGGTTTTAGTTGCTGCACTGTCTCCCTGAGGCAGCTGATGAGCCTTACAGCATAAACCTGGTACTTTTTCTTTTGGGGTTATTAAATGGAGCTGCTCTGTTGACTTTTGGTCCTTCTGATTGTTCCTTGCCCATTCCTGTCCTGGAAGCAAATTTCCTTTAGCAAAGTGGCCCATCCTACACTCAGGCTAGACAGTCTTCACAGATATGGCCCATCACAGAAGCCCTACCCTGGGCCACAGTGATTGGTTTAAGGATTATCACATGACCCATAAGGATGCTTGCCCAGAGAGGCAGGAACATTGTTTAATCTGGAATTACTGAACTGGACCATCACAACCTACCAGAAGCTTTCTTGTGGCCTTCTAATCCTTCCCTTTGTGGGAACACTTTTAAAAGCAAAATCAAGACCTTAGAACTGAGACAGAGAAACAGAGACCTGGACCTGTGATCAAACACTGAAAACCAGCAATTGGTCATTTTAAATCAGTACCTTTCACTTGAGACTCCACGATTTCAGTTTAGTCTTCCCTGTACTGGGATCAGCGGATCCTGCTTATGTTAGCACAGGAAAGAGCTGATGCTCTACAAGGGAGAATTTGGAGAGTAAAGCCTAACTGGCCAGGGATAAAGTTCATGGTAGAGTACCTAGCATATGACACCATGGTTCAGTTCCAGAGAGAGAGAGAGAGAGAGAGAATAAATATGATCTTAATAAAGACAAATGAACGAACAACTATGGGCATAATTCAGAGCCTTCCTAGGCTCCCTGAGTGCTTTAGGAGTTTGATACCTGCATAGTGCTGGTGGCAGAGAAGGAGCTGGGCCAGCCTAAGGCACAGAGACTGGAGCTGGGAACAAGGAGTCCCAGCAGCTGAGAGTGGGAATAAATGTGTCTCCGAGTAGCATACAATGTCACTTTAGACCACTGGATCTAAAAGTCCCCGAGGGAGAAGCAGACAGAGACTGGGAGGGTGGACAGAGGCTTCGGAGTGGGAGATGGATTCTGTTAGGTGGCAAAGAAACCTAAGTCTCACTCAGTACCTGAGGCTTCTCCCAGCACTTCACGTGCGCACTCACGCACGCATGCGCACACACCAAACCTCGCCTTCCCAGGGGCTTGGCTTCATTTCCCTTCCCCCAGCATGATCTCTATTTGTTTGGCTACATGTTTTCTTGGTCCCAGGTACTCCCTTTGCTCCCTCTCTCTTCTCTTCCTCTCTCACTCTCTCCCCAGCCCTCTTCTCTCATGGCCATGTCCAGACTGGATCCTTCCAGATGCTTCTGATCATGCTCTCCCTCATACCCACAATAAACCTCAGTCTCAGTCATACCTGGGAGCAGTTGTCATTCTCCTTTCTTTGTTTTTTTTTTTTTTTTTTTCAATTCAGCTTTCCTCCAGAGGACAGGGCTGGGTGAGGCACACTGCATCTCCTTACTCGTGTTCTCCAGATGGAGGCTCCAGTATTGCTGTTGTGTCCCTGATAGAGGACCCCAGGCTCTCTCTCCCCGTCTGCCCTGCCGAGTCCTCTCCAGTGGGTTGTTCCGGTTCCCAGAGTCTGCGGACAAGCAAGGGATTCCAGGTCAGAGAGGAGGTGATGAAATTGGCTAGCTTCACAGAGAGATAGCTACATCGATAGATACGTGTCTACAAGAGACAGCCACATTCACCATTGTGTACATTAGCCAAGCCCTTCACAGCATCTGCCACAGTTTGGGACATTCTCTGGGTGTTCCCATGCAGCAGGTCCTGCTCTGGTGTTTTCACATTCAGCTGTTTGTGTAGCTGTGTCTTTGCAGCGTTTGCCTTGGCTCACCTGGCAATGGTGCTTAGCAAGGCCGAAGCTCTAAACAGAGGACGTTTTATCTCATCCTGGCAAAAGTTGGCAGCTATGGCAGTGGCTTGCTATAAACACTATCCAGATGGGCTCACCCAGTTCAGTCACTACAGCGTGCCTACTACTTGCTGACCCAGACTGTCCCTTTGTTTGTGTGATGAAGTAAAAAGCAGGACTTGGTGGAGGCAGACAGACCTAGCATGGTGTAAGTAGATGGATGTGCATAGAGAGGTAGGCTTGCATCCATCCATGGCAGGGTCTATATAGGCAGAGAGAATATGGTCCATTCTGTCTCTATGGTCAGAAGAACCACAAGGGGACCTCACAGCTGTACATGGATGGAAGCATGTGATAAGTGTCTTCATCTACAGAGCCTTTTTGTCCAGTATTCTGACAGTGGCAGGACTGGCACTCCAGAGGACTCCATAGGCCACCTCCTGAGAGACAGATAATATCACTTCATTTCACACAGGAGGCAGTTAAGGCAAGCTGTTGATGGAGGGCTCAAACACAGGGTGAGCAACTCACTCATGTCTTGGCAGTTTTCCGGGTGTCTTGATGGCTCTGGGGAATCTATGGTTTTTGTTCTCCCATCAGTAAATCTACAAAATGGGTCCCCTGTTCACGACCCTGGCTGGCTTCCCAGTCCTCATTCAATGTCACCGTAAAAGAGTGGGCATGACAGACATCCCCTCCTACCTCACCCCACTTCAGGAAGGGACACTGGCTGGAGCCAGAGCTGGGCAGCCTCTCTCCTTCGCTGTCCACGCTGTCCCACTACCCCAATTGTGGGGATGAATGTCAGACTTCAAAGGCAGCAGCTCTCCAGTCCCCAGTCCTGAGAAAGCACCCAAATCCCAGAACAAAGGCCCAGTTCCAAACTTCCATCACCTGCTGAGCACTTAGCAAGGGCCTTAATTAAAGGAAATGGAGCTTGTTGGGGGTTCCAGCAAGAAGTGAGAGAGAAAGTCGGAAACACCAAAGATGCCGCCATTTATAAAGCCAGATCGCAGCTAATATCCCAGCTGAATTCAAAACAGGGCGAATAATTGGAAATCTGAGCAGGGTGAGCAGAGGGAACGGTGAGGCAGATGACAGAGGTTTGGCAGCTGTGGAAAACCCATGCCTGGAACAATATGGTCAGCACAAAAACTCTCATGGAGTGTGTGATTCAGTCTTGGGGCCAGCACCAGTCTCTAGGCTGACTATGAATAACACCAAAAGTGTGCCACTCGGTTTTTTTATAGGTAGTTTTTCATTTCATCATTTGAAAACTGAATCTGTAAAGCAACCAAGCATCCTCCAATATAGATAGGCATCTCCACCCCCATTTTACAGATTGGAAGACTAAAACACAGCGGGGTTAAAGGATTTCCCCAGGATCTCTAATCTATAGCTGGTTGTGCTGTGATCAAGGTGCGAAGCCTCCAAGTGCCTGTCTCTGAGAACCAGCTGAGAGAGGCACAGAGGGGCTAAGATCACTTCCACCCCCATCTCTGCACCAAGGCTCCCTTTTGCTGCTGTTTTCTTCCCTGAAGAGCTGGCTCTCATTCTTTGGCTGGAATACTTTTGGGCAAACACTGGCACTCATTTGGCTGTAAACATTCACCAGCTACAGAGCCCTAGTGGCAAGCCTGAGCACTGTGTAGTCCCTGTTCTAGACAGTAAGCACTTTATTTGCCCTTTCCAAGCTTCCCTCTGCATAGACCAATTAGGCGGGTATTGTCACCATCCCTATTTTGTTTGTTTGGTTGGTTGGTTGTCTGTTTGTTTTTGCTTTTTCGAGACAGGGTTTCTCTGTGTAGCCCTGGCTGTCCTGGAACTCACTCTGTAGACCAGGCTGGCCTCGAACTCAGAAATTCACCTGTCTCTGCCTCCCAAGTACTGGGATTAAAGGTGTGCGCCACCACTGCACGGCTACCATCCCCAGAATGCTCAGCCTCAGAAAGGCTGGGTGGATTCTCCTTTGTCCCAGAGCTACAGGATTCAAATCTTAAAGCCTGGGTGTTATCCAGTGCTTATTCTCAGAAAACCCTAATGTAGGTATACTTACAGGCAGCTGCTCTCCTGGCTGAACCATGCTCACATACCACGATGTGATGATCCCCAAAGGTAGGCAGGTCCCATGGGCCATGGAGTATGCCTTGTTCAATCCTGATGGTCATAACCCTGGCACACTGCTGTGTTCCTGCAATGCCCCCATCCCATGTTTGTCTCTTCTATGTCACCTGTTCACTCCCACAGCTTTGAGGAAGGGAGTTGGTCTCCTTAGGAACCCTGTGAAAGTACTGGAGGTGCAGGAGAGAGAATCCACACTGATTCAAGGGGCAATGGAAAAGAATGAAAGCATATGGACATCTGAGTCATGAGTTTCTGGTGATTTCTGAGCCTTAGTTTTCCTGTCTGTGATATAGGTCCATAGATTCAGAGGGGGAAAATGTATAGAGAAGGCTAGTCGGGTAGCTGCCACTAAAGTCCCCATCCTCTCTGGAGAGCAGATGAAGAACAGAGGGAAGGCCCTGAGAGCAGAGAGGCTGGGCTCCTGCTCCAGGCTATCCGTTGGGAATACTGAAAGTAAATCCAGTTGTTCAGATAGACATACTAGGAGTAAGTCTGGGACCTTGATGCACACAGTGCTAAAAACTGGACATATCCACTGATACATACCTCAGGCATAAGCTAATGGTGGTGAGGTGGGTCACGGCAGTTTCATCTCCAGGTCACTAGCATGAGTAATTCAAAGCTAGCTGTCCCACAGAAGTAGCTTGGAAAGTAGCCTCCCCCATGATCCTGGCTCCTTTCAGACATTTGTCCTGGTCTACCTGTTTTACATATTTAAAAATCACATTATTTATAAACTGCATACACAGAATTATTGGCCAGGCTGTTGTGGCATCTTTAGGTGACTGTAGTGGGGCACTGTGGGAGAGTAGACAGAGCCTGGTGGGAGGCTCTAAGGTCAATCCTAAAGAGCTCTCCTGCTCTACATCAAGTCCAATCACTTTGACCTCTGGATAGTCCAGTATGCCCAGAACCGAAGACAGGCACAGGCAGACTATGTGGCAAGTGCTACTTTCTATACTGTAAATTCTTACAGTAGGCTGGCCTGGAGCCATCAGCCTGTGACTGGATGTGGGGCTGGGACAAGATATTGGCAGCTAGCTCTCTCAAACCTCAACACAGACTCCTGAAACCACAAGACCTCCTGTGATTCACCATGAAGCACAGAGACCCTGAATCCAAATACCCTTGTGAAGGGATTGTCCGAGACCTACACATCATGTCACATGTGCCTCCTTCTGGCCTATATCCCTCCCATGTCCCTTGCTTGGGTGTTGAGTGTTCTGGAGTGGCATGGACATGCCCTGATTTCTTTTCTCATCCTAAATAAACACACATTTTTATTCTTGATTTCTGTTTCAGTTTTCCTTTTCTTAAAGTGAGCCTCAAGCACTGTATATATTTGCAGCTGTAAAATCTGGATCTGCCCCAGAAGTAAATTACATTGCAATTTATCATTCAGAGAGTCTTGATGATCGTTACCCTGTATCTTGGCGTCACAATGGTATATACAAATTGATCACTGGGTAATTCAGTGCAGATTAGCTTCCATGTGTCTAAGCACTGTGCAAAGTTCTCATGGCTCTGGCATTGATCCCTTATAAATGGTGGTTCAAGGTTCTCTGTGTATACTGACCTTCATCGTCTTCTCAAAAACGTCCCTAAATAAAGCTTTGTCCCTATGTCTTTTCGCTTGCTCCCTGCCTTGAGTGTTTCTGCCCACTTACCTCCCTTATGGACTTTGCCAGCTGCTTTCTATATCAGTTGTGGAGACAACTGAGTCTTTCATTATTTGTTCTATTGATACAGGGCATCCCACACATTGATACAGGGGAGCCCATTCACTGATCTGCAGATGTTAAGAGAAATCTTGCATTGCTGGGGTAAATCCCACTCGGTTGCTGGTGTTTGTGCTGAGGAAATGGGCCAGTAAGTAAAGTACAAAGATGAGAACTTGAGTCCAGACTCCTCCCCCAGAACTCATATAAAGAATATCTCCAATCCCAGTGATCCTGTGGCAAGATGGGACGGGGGAGACAGGAGGATTCTTGGAAGCTTGTCAGCCAGCTAGCTGGGCATATGCAAAGGTTAACAAGGAGGCCCTGTCTCAAACAAGAAGGGGGGTGAAGACTGACACCAAAGATTACCCTCTGACCTCTACACATTCACTGTGGCTTGTGTGTGCACCTACACATGTGTGTGCGTGCATGCGTACACACACTCATACACATACATGAAGACTTGCTGGTATTTGTTGAGTATTTTACATTTATGCTCATAAGCACATTGATCTGTAGTTTTCTTTGGTTGTGATGCCTTTGCTGGTCTTATTTTCAGGGTGACCCTGGCCTGACAGAGTGAGTTATGAGTGCCCCTTTCTATGTTTTGGAAGGGTTTGTCAAGTATTGGCATATGTGTGGCAGCCTTTTGCCCATGAGGTCTTCTGGACCTGGGCATCTTTTGTTTATTGAGGAAATTTTGAGGTTGTGAATTCTACTTTCTTGTTCTGGATCTATCTATCCTTTCTATCATTTCTTTTGAGGACAGCTTCAGTAGGAATAGGTTTCTTCTAAGTTATCTGGTTGGCTGGCACATGCCACAGTCTGCCTTGTTATCCTTCTGTAAGTCAGTATTGATGTCCCTTCTCTCATTATGACTTCAGTTATTTGAGTTGTGTCTCTTCTAACTAAATGTTTCATCAATTTTATGGATCTTTTCAGAGAATGGGTCTCAGTTTTGTTGAGTTTTTCTATCATTTGTTTCATTTCTGTTCATTCTATTCCATTTCCTTCCTTCTACTTGCTTGGGGTTTACTTTGCTTTTCTAGGAGGAGGTACTGGAAGAACCCCAGACATTATATAATACAATCTTAGTGTTATAGAATAATGATTGACACATCTGAGTTGAAAATACATTACTAAGATGCCAGCTGCTAAGGGCTAGTGAGGATGATACAGCACCTGTCCATCCCACTCATGACCTCTGATCTACAGCAAGGAATGGAGGATTTGAAAGGTTTCCAAGAGTCCTTTCATATCCTCTCCCTGTGTGGAAGAAAGGGGTGCTCCCCCACAAGTTCAGAGGACTTCAAAGTACTGGTAGAACTTGGGAGGTGGCTATCTGTGGGAAAGCTGGCACCCACCAACTGCAGGACCTTTCCTGAGCCTTGGAACCCTCCGCCTATCTTTCTGCCTGTGGCTGGGAGAAGGATAGTAAGTGATGGGGTCCCATATTACCTGGAGTGTGTGCAGGATGGACCGTGAGCATTGCTGCCCCTGCTTTCCACGATTCCAGGGAGCTGGCCTATAGTGACAGAGAAAAGGGCAGGACAGTAGAGAAGACTTGTGTGCACGTTTCCCATGGGTCATATGATACCATAGTGGTTCTGGGGCTCAATCTGTCCTGGTGCCTGCCTGGAGGCAGTGCAGAGAGTAGATTGGGAGGGGGCGTGTGGTAGGGAAGGGGTATATAAAGATTAGTTGGGGTGCATCCCATGCAGCAAGCAGATCCCTAAAAGAACCAACAAATACACTTCTAGTAAGAGGGGTGGCCAGCATTATAGGGGCAAATGGCTAGTCTATGATATCCTTGAGGAATCCACAGATAGGATCAAGAAGGGCCCGGGAGAAGACAGAGATATTTTGTTTTACCCTTCCTCCTGTTTTCTTTCCCTTTTACCGCTTTCTCATCCCAGCCACAGAATGGCCTGGGACATGGGAAAGAAAGCACAATAAGGACCAGGTCTCCTTCCCTACCAGAGTTGCCCAAGTATCATGCCATTGGTAGATGCTGGGAACCAAGAGAATATGGAATTGGGGGTTCAGCTGAAGACGTCATGCTGCCTGAGCTTTTTATTACCTGACCTGGCTTTGGGACCCATTGAGACAGCGAATGGAAGTTAAGACTTGGGAGCATTTTGGAAGACGCCAGCTAGAGAATTCTGAGGCTGATTCCTGATTCCCATGTGTCCCCTTTCTCAATGGCCCTTCAGGATCCAGGCAGGCTGGGTAAGGTGCTCTGTAGTCCCACCCTATACTACTCATGTCCCAGTTCTGTGTGAAGATCATAGACAGGATGTGCTGACTCCTGTCACCCTCCTCTGCCATACTGACCTGAATGATGGATGGCTTTTCCTCTCAAAGATGGAGAAACTAAGCCCAAGGAGATAAAAAAAAAAAAAAAAGCTAGCCTGGGATCTCATGCTCAGGCTATGAGAGGCTCCAGGTCCACTAAGGATCCCTAAAGTAGGGAACCAAAGCCAACCCTGCATGTTCAGTGTAGAGAACTCTTAACTTCAAAAGGACTCAGCTTAGGGGAAAGTCACAGACAGGAGGCAATGGAAGGAAACACACTGGGTTTCCTTTCCATCATCAGATGTCTGAGGAAACTGAGACCCAGCCCCTGCTGAGATGTGGAAAGGGCCTGTGGGAATGCCAGTTGCAGAAAGTGCCCACTTAACACTGTGTTCTCAGAAGTCCCGCCCATCCATCTGAGGCTGCCAATCAACTCCCCAGCAAGACATACACACACACACACACCCACACACACAACCTCTGCACAAATGGCTTTGATTAGGCTTAGCTGTAGGTTCAAGAAAATTTAATCATCTTAACCTGTTTAGTCTTTTTCCTTGATGAAAATCACCAGTCAGATTCCAGCGAGAGCTGTGAGCTCTGAGCTGCTGTCAGCACCGTTGTTTATGTTAATACGTTATAGGCATGAAATGGAGAGAAGTAGCATTAGAAGTCCTGGGCGAATTAGGGCGAATTAGGGGTCCATGGCTGGCCTCTCAGGCCAAGGGGCAGGGGTTCTGGCTCACTGTTTATTTACAAACCTCCTCTGCCTTCAAGAAAGCATGCTGGGAAATTTACTGATCTGGCGTTCAGTGGTGTGGACTTAGCTTCTGCAGAGCTAGGGAACTGGTGGTCCAGGGACATCACTGGGCAGCCATGTGACCTCTATAAGCATCAGCTTCTTTGGCTGAGCTGGTGGTGGGAGAAGAGGGAGGCAAAGGGACAAAGGGACTGCACAGCACCGGGTGCACAGCAAGTCTCCATGGAGACCATGTGATCCCTCCTACCCAATGCTGCCCTAGGCACTGACAATGGATAGTCACCATTGGATGTGGAGTAGTAGTCTACTGGGGACAGAAAAAAGGCTGTAATTCCAAAGCCTGGTCCCACTACTGTGGTAAGCTTCTGAATAACTCTTGAGGAAAGCTGACTTTCTCCTTGCCTTTAATATCCACTCCCCCCTTTCCCAGTTGGACTAGTGGACAAAAGGCCACATTTCCTAGCATCTGAGTGGCTAGGTCATTGGGACTGTAATTGACCGTTGAAGTCCAAGAGGGAATGTGGGTGGAATTTCAGGTGAACCTGGAGAAGAGGAAGTAACTGAGTGAGTGGCACCACATACTGGGGTCAACACGGATGTCCACATGGAGATCTACTAATGTCAGTGTTTTCAGTGACTTTCTTTACTGCCTAAGCTTGGTTGTCCTGAAACTTGCTCTGTCAACTGACTTTTGTTGTTGTTGTTGGATTTTTGTTTTGTTGTTATTGTTGTTGTTTTTGGTTTTTCGAGACAGGGTTTCTCGAGACAGGGTTTCTCCATGTAGCCCTGGGTGTCCTGGAACTCACTCTGTAGACCAGGCTGGCCTCGAACTCAGAAATCCGCCTGCCTCTGCCTCCCAAGTGCTGGGATTAAAGGCGTGCGCCACCACTGCCCTGCTGACTTTTAATTCAAGAGATCTGCTTGCTTCTGTCACCTGAGTGCTGGGATTAAAGGTGTATACCATCACACCTAGACTTAATCTTTTCTTTACCTGGAACTTGCTCTGTACCAGGATGGCCATGAACTCACATATCTACTTGCCTCTGTCTCCTGGGATTAAAGATGTATACCACCACATCTGGACCTAAATTTTTCTTAGTTCTTTTCTTTTATAAGATCATTATAAACATGGCTACTAGGCCTCAAGATCTGGATCACAGGTGTGTCCTCCATTTCTGATTGTAGTTCAAGCAAGATATAGTCAAGTTGACAACCAAGAATTGTCACCACAATCTATTCCTTGTCAATCTGACATATAATCATATCTCCTTATGTCCAAATGAAAACAATAACCAGGTCATAATAACACCTAACATGATAAAAACTATCCCTTATTCAACTGCAAATGCATAAACAATAAACTTAGTTGTGTGAGATCTTGTCCTGAGGCCACCACTCCCTTAATTCCATTTAATATCCTTGAACACAGGATTTAGCTCCATTCTACTTCCTGGTGCTGCTCCCTTGCTCCTTGAAACATACACTCTTTAATTTTTTCCTTGCTCAGCTTGCTCCTTTTCATCAAAACGCTCTTCATAAGAGTGAACATTAGTAACTACACAATAGGATTTATACTAGGCTGTTTTAAGATTTCCTTTGCTAATGCAATTAATCTAAATCTCTTCACTTTAGCCTCGGGCAGACTCTTTACACAAGGGCAAAAAGCAGCCACATTTGTCACCAAAATATCATAAGAATAGTCTCTAGGCCACATATTAACATTGTTCTCTTCTGAAATCTCTTGGGCCAGGTCCCAGGGTTCAGATCACCCTCCGTTCCACTGTCTTCCATACAGATGTTCACGGTTTATGCTGTTAAGAAAGCTACTTTGACAATGATATCAATGACTGCAGATGCACAGTTGAGAAAGAGGGACACACAGAAGGCTTCTGTGACAATCTTACTCCCACACAACCCCCCACCCAAGTAACAGCCTAAACAGGAAGCCATTGAAGAGAACTCTTTAAAGTGTGATAAGGATGCTGAAGGGTAGCTCTCCACAGTGATGCCTTCCTGCAGGAGTTGGGAACGAAAGGACTCAGTTCTACTTAAGGGGCAGGCCACTGAGTTTGACCATGCTCCAGTGAGTATACAGATAACACAAATTGTGTGTGTGTGTGTGTGTGTGTGTGTGTGTGTGTGTGTTATTGGGAGGGTCACAAGGGCAGGAGGGTAGACATGGAAAGAGTGGAAATTAAGTGTGATTGGGGTGTACAATGTGAAATTCTCAAAGAATCAATAAAAATATTGGCCGGGCAGTGGTGGCGCACGCCTTTAATCCCAGCACTTGGGAGGCAGAGGCAGGTGGATTTCTGAGTTCGAGGCCAGCCTGGTCTACAGAGTGAGCTCCAGGACACCCAGGGCTACATGGAGAAACTCTGTCTCGAAAAACCAAAAAATAAAATAAAATAAAATAAAATAAAAATATTATGTGAGGGAGAAAAAAGAAGAAAGCCTGGTCCCCAGCTTGTAGCTTTAGGAAATGGAGCCTTGCAAGAAGTGAATCACTGGGAGTCAGTAAGTTTGACTTCCTACTTCCTATCTGATTTTCGCTTCTAGATTGTGGCTGTCATGAGACCAGTCACCAGAACCCCTGGCACTATGACCTGCTCTAATGGTCTAGACTGTATCTCAAACAGTAAGCCAAAAAAAAAACCTTCCACCCTTAAGTTGCTTCTCGTCAGATATTGGGCACATCAAGAAGAACATGTGTGGAAGCAGAGAAGTCTGTTCCAAAGAGCACTGGATTTTGCAGAGCAGATGTACTCCATGGCTGAGGCCAGGTACACAGGGGAACACCTGTGTCTATGATAACATACACGTGTGCAAGTGTGTGTGTGTGTGTGTGT